>PVJN01008090.1:0-66661 GCA_004026805.1 Lasiurus borealis | reverse complement strand
GTGGGAGTGATAGGAAAGTGATTGTCCCTATAACAGATCAATATACAAAATCCTGTGGTGATAGAAACATTCTGTATTTTGAAAATATTAATCTCAATATTCTGACTGTGCTATTTTACTATAGTTGTGCAATTCATTTCCGTTGGAGTAAACGAGGCAAACATTAGATAGGTTCTCTGTTATATCCTTCTTCTTATTCCTCATCTAAGGATATTTTTCCAGTGATTTCTAGGGAGAGTGGAAGAGAGAGGGGAAGACAGAGAGGAATATCAATGTGAGAGAAACACATCGATTGGTTGCCTCCAACTAGGGCCAGGGCCCAAGGTATCTGCAACCAAGGTATGTGCCCTTGATGGGAATCAAACCCGGAATCCTTTGGTCAACAGGCCAACGCTCTATCCACTGAGCCAAATGGGCTAGAGTTTTCTGTTATTTCTTAGAACTGTATGTGAATCTATGATTATCTCACAATAAAAAGTATTGTTAAAAATCTTCTGGGTCTCTATTTAATATTTCTATTATTTGTTTACCTTTAATACATGTAATATAATTATGGTTACTTTTAAGTTTCTTCTCCATTAATTCTTTCATCAGTGTCATTTTTATATCATTTGGTTGATTTTTCTCTCACTATGGTTAGCATTTTTCTTACTCTTTGCAAGCCTGGAATTTTTATTTTATTGGATTGCAGACAATATGAACTTTATTGTGTCCTGGATATTTTTGCATTCCTATAAATAGTCTTTTGCTCTGTTCTGGGATAAAATTAAGCTGCGTGCAAATAAGGGGAAAACTACAGATCTTTGGAGCTCTTTTCCTGCAAGTTCTCTCCTTTCAGTTATTCTTGCCTTCAGACTGGAGGCAAGTTGGTCTCCTTGGCCCATCAACTCTACTTCTCCACCTCAGGGAAAGCACCAGGCTCAGCTCAAAACACTCCACCACATGCTATGCTCTGAAAACTCTCCCGGAAGTAACGTGGGGCAATTGCAGGCAAATCTTGTGGCTAATTTTCCAAACTTGGGTCCAGCTTTATCTTTCAAGATATGGCCCTTGCTAACTAAACTTGTTTAAAAAATATATATTTTTATTGAATTCAGAGAATAAGGTAGAGGGAGAGGGAGAGAGAGATAGAAGCATCAATGATGAGAAAAAACTATTGATTAGCTGCTTTTAGCATGCCTCTTACTGGGGATTGATCAGGCAACCCAGGCATATGCCCTGACCAGGAATCAAAATGTGACCTAGTTCATAGGTTGACACTGAACCACTGAGCCATGCTAGTTGGGCACAGTGACTAAACTTTTAGCTAATTAAGACAAAATGTTATTTGTATGGATATGGACAACGATTATTTAATAGTATGGTTTGCTATTCATTTTTCTTTCTTCTCTTTAGAGGAGCCAGGTTCCATTCTCTTCTTAAAAATAATTGATTGTGATAGTGTCTTAGTTCTTTTACTAAATCCCTCCCCAATTATATAGATGGGAAGCCTTCTCTGAACCGCACAGTATCTGACATCAAGGAGTGCCATCACCATTCCTTAGTAGTTGAAGCGAAGAATGTTGGAGAATCTTCTGTATGTTAATAATGTCCTTTGTTCTATGAACATAGTGTATGCTGACAAAGTTTTTATCATTTTGATTTTTTGGTAGTTGGATTACACTAATTAGTGGGGTATTATTAGAGATATATTGGAGGGGGGATAATTTGTTCCTGGGATAGTATTCATCATGCAAGAGAAAATGTAATAAAGCTCCTTAATAATATACCTAAAAGAAATCTATATTGATTAAGTGTCATAAAATATTCATGCAGATTAATAAGAGTTAATTTCTGAGATAATAGGATAATGGTGATTCTCTCAGATGAGTATGGCTTCCTGTTTAGATACATTTATGGACAGCTCAGCTTCCATCCTCATAGTAACTGTACTCAGGATGTAAATGTGTTCCTGTCCAGTGCTGGCTCTGATCCATGAGAGGAGACTGCCTGGACCACTGTGTTGAGATGGCCTGTGGCGCCCAGGGGAAATAGTACTGTGATCTCTGAGCAACACCCTGTGTGGCCGGGTGAGCCTGAGCAACAATCCACATCCCGGCACTGGCCAACTCTGCATGCTGACAGTCACAGCGTGGGCTCTGGCTCGTTAGGGGTCAGGACTGAGTTGGACACTGTTGAATCTGTTGAATTCCTTGCATCTAACACAGTACTTGAGTGAGGATGTGGTCATAGGGCAGTGATTATTGAATGAATCCTCCGTAAATGTGCTCTGTTCTTTCCATAGCACTCACTATGTTCTCAGTTAGTATAGTATTTGTCTGCTTACTATATTGATTTTCCGTGTACTTATACTAGCTTGTAAATTTTACAAAGCAGGCATTTCTAACATTTTTGCTTCACTGATAGAATCTTAGTGCTTAGAAAAGTGCTTGTGTCATAACCAGCATACAATACACACTTATTGAATTCATGCATTCAATACTATAATTACTATTCTTTCTGTACGTTACATATCCAAATTTATGTAGGAAGTCAAACCTTAGGAGGGAAAGAGAGAAGTTTCCATTCAACCGTAACACAAAGTCAACATTAGTGATTCCCTACATTTTACAGAGCTGTACTCAACTCCTAAACAATGACCTCTATTATCCTCTTTTTACTCTGCTAAATATAAACTCTTTGAACTTTTCAAATGCACCCATAATAAAACAGCCATGTCTTGAAAATAATATTCCTTAAACTATTCCTTGTGAGGAAACCATCTCATATTCGCTACAAATATGAAACCCGAATAACAAAATACTGTGGATTGAATGTATCCATCTTTTTGACCCCTCCCCAACATTCTTTTTTTTTTAATGTTTTTTTTCTGTCTGAGAAGAAAGAATTCAGGCATTCTAATCTCAGTGTTCATCTGCCTATTTTAGATGCTGAATAGAGTATCAGTGTGGATAGTATAGAAACTTAAATAACTCAAGGAAGCTAGAGAGGAAAAAAAAAATCTGTAGAAAAATGTTATCCGAGTCAAGTCGTGTTCACTGCCTGGGCAGCAGACAGAGGTCTGGGAAGTGATTCTTTCAGCATGCTAATAGTGTGTCTCTGACTTTTTCATCTCTCCACTTTACATGATAACCTCCCCAGGTGTTTAATATGCACCAACTCATTCATTTCCAATTGACTTTTGAATTACAGAATATTGAAATTCTTAAGGCATAAGCCATTGCTTTTGTATTTCAAATGCACCAAGTATTTATTAGAGATGGTGTTACAATGCATTGCAGAATTCCTTTAAATGATTTAAATGTATATATAACAATGCAAACATTACAACCAATAAGGTAATGTACTGCTGGCCAGAGTGACAGAGTATTGAGAGGTAGAAAGAGTAGTGTTTCACTTTCTAGTTGGTGTGATTAATGCTGTACATCCTCTGCCTTTTCCCTCAGCCAGCACTATTACTATTTCTGTCTCGGGGACAACAGAGATAGACTTGCTATACTGAGCACCCCCCACTTTGATTGATTCTAGCTCTTTGCCTACCCAAGGATGTGCCATCTATGCTAACTAACTTCCAGGGCAGGTCTTGTTGAAATTAAGAGTGCTATCTATCCTCCCTTCTTTCTACCTGTGACTTGGGCATTCAGTTCTCAAGCTCTTACTACACATCTGAGGTGTTGAGACTTTGGTCCCTGTTTCTATTGCCTCAAAATTATTTGTAGCTGGCCGAGACCGGTTTGGCTCAGTAGACAGAGCTTCGGCTTGCAGGCTGAAAGTTCCCAGGTTCGATTCCGGTTGGGGGCATGTACCTTGCTTCCAGGCACATCCCCACTGTGGGGTGTGCCGGAGGCGGCTGATCCATGTCTCTCTCTCATCGATGTTTCTGACTTTCTATCTCTCTCCCTTCCTCTCTGTAAAAAATCAATAAAATATATTTAAAAAAATTATCTGCAGCTGTTGGGAACACATTGCCAGACACAGACCTATTAGGGGAGGATCTCCCGGAGCAGGGCAGGTAAGGACAACTTTTTTTTTTTTTTATGTGATCTCTTAGATATTTATGGTATATTTTCCTGGCAATAGGAGGAAGAAGAAGAGATTAGCAATAGCAGGAAGAAGCAATAGCAGGAGGAAGAAGAGATTAGCTTATTCAGATTTCTCTCATCCACACAAACATGAAAAGCTGTGCTGTGGTTTCTGACACTTGTTTTTCATTTTGGTATACAGACCTCATTTTTTTCGTGAGTCTTTTTATTCCCAATGAGCTGTCCAGGAGTTTCTGTAGCAATATTTACTTTTTAAAAATCATGTTAAGATTGTCATGTTTTTCTTAAGAATCTTTGGAGATGTGAAGCTATTTGTAAAGATGTAAATTCAGGGGCTTCTGATGCTTTCTGCTCTGTCTTATTTTTGTGTGTGTGTTCCCTCTGAAAAATAAATCTCAGTATTTTATGCCTATGAATAATTCATACGCAGTGAAAAGATGCAAAAAGAAATAACCCCATAAGTTCCTGATTTGAAAGTCTCAAAATATCAGCTTTGAAATTCTCCAAAATCTGGATACATATGGGTTTCACTACAACCGAGAAGATTACCTGTTTCTGTAATAAATCTTTCAAGTTCAAAATGAAATGAAGTCTATGTTTTTCAATTAAATTTGGCTGTTGAGTTTCGGATTCATCTCTAGCTAGAAAAAGAAAAATTGCAGCCGTTAGTAACTGCCACCTGTTTTTGAAAGGTGAATTTATGGCACTAAAACAAAAGATAGCTGCCTTTATCTTTTTTAAAGTAATCAAATTCCTCCCCCCCTCCCACCCCAGACTGTTTCAGGCCTCAGCTCCACACAGTATAGAAGGCTTCATTGGGAAAGAAATATTAATAACAGTGCCAAGTCTGAGAGAAACTGAGGCAGGCAGCATGTGGTTCTGGCCATCAGCAGCTGTCAGCACCTCTGTCTCCGACCTGAGAAGCCAATGCCTGCTTGTCAGGTTTCCGGCCCTAAATGGTTTCTTTACTGCCACCACTGTCCTTTCATAAAAGCGGGGAAGGAGCTGGAGGAAAGGAGGGAGGTGTAGAGAGGGAGAAAGGGGAAGATGCATCTGGTATTCATTCATGTTTTTGATCAAATTTATTCAACATTTTGATATTTTTCTCCAAGATCACTTATATTATACTCATGCTAAATTATGAAAATAAAGAAAAGAAAAAGAGAAATGCAGACAGAAGGTGGGATAGGAAGTAGTATTTTGGTTTGGAGACTCTTCCCTGGTCATCCTTTGAAGGCTTCTACTTACACTTTTTTTTTTAAATTTAATAAATCTTTATTGTTCAGATTATTACAATTGTTCTTCTTTTCTCCCCCCATAGCTCCCCTTCACCATGTTCCCATCCCACCCACTGCTCTTATCTCCCCCCCCCACTGTCCTCATCCATAGGTGTATGATTTTCTAGTCTCTTCCTGAACCCTCATATCCCTTTCCCCCTGAGAATTCTCAGTCCACTCCCTTTCCATGCCTCTAATTCTATTATATTGACCAGTTTATTCTGTTCATAAGATTTTTTTATTCACTGGATTTTTAGATTTACTTGTTGGTAGATATGTATTTGTTGTTTCTAATGTTTATCTTGTACCTTTTTTTCTTCTTTAAGAATACCTTTCAGCATTTCATATAACATTGATTTAGTGGTGATGAACTCCTTTAGCTTTTTCTTATCTGTGAAGCTCTTTATCTACCCTTCAATTTTGAATGATAGCTTTGCTGGGTAGAGTAATCTTGATTATAGGTTCTTGCTACTCATCACTTTGAATATTTCTTGCCATTCCCTTCTGGCTTGCATTGTTTCTGTTGAGAAATCAGCTGATAGTTGTATGGGTACTCTCTTGTAGGTAACTAACTGTTTTTTTTTTTTGCTGTTTTTAATATTCTCTCTTTGTCTTTTGCTCTTAGCATTTTAATTATGATGTGTCTTGGTGTGGTCCTCTTTGGATTCCTTTTGTTTGGGGTTCTGTGTGCTTCCTGGACTTGTAAGTCTATTTCTTTTACCAGATGTGGGAAGTTTTAAGTCATTATTTCTTCAAATAGGTTTTCAGTATATTGCTCTCTCTCTTCTTCTGGCATCCCCATAATTTGGATGTTGGTTCGCTTGAAGTTATCCCAGAGATTCCTTACACAATCTTCACATTTTTGGATTCTTTTTTCCTTTTGCTTTTCTGGTTGAGTGTTTTTTGCTTCTTTGTAATTAAAATCTTTGACTTGATTCTTGCGTTCCTCTAGTCTGCTGTTAGGTCTCTGTGTAATATTTTTTTTTTATTTCAGTCAGTGTATACTTAATTTCTAGTTGGTCCCTTTTCATATCCTCGAGGGTCTCCCTACATTTTTTGGCCTTTTCTAGGAAATTCTTGAAAAACCTTATAACAATGGTTTTGAACTCTATATCCAGTCATTTGCTTTCTTCCATTTCTTTCATTTGTGATACTTTTATTTGCCTCCACATTTTCACTGCTTCCCTGAATTGATAGAGTGGCTTTGTATGCTAGGTGTCCTACAGGGCCCAGGGGCTCAGCCTCCCCCAGTAACCTGAGGTGGACATTTTTGGTACACCCCTTTGTGGATTATATGCACAGTATAGTTGTAGTTAAGCCTTGATTGTTGTTGGCATCACTGGAAGGAATTGGCCTCCAGGCCAACTGGCTGTGTGGATCAACTGTGTCTATGCTGGGAGAACTTCTGTGCTGGAGACACCCTTATGAGACAAGATCTGCAAAAGCTTCTGTGCTCAGCTTGGATTGGGCAGAGTCTCAGGGCAGAGTAGACAGCATTGGCTTCCTGTCTGCCCTGTGCTATGAGGCCCTCATGTCTCAATGTTCCATGGTAATTGCTGCAAGCACCTCTGAGAGAAAGCCACCCACGAGTTCCGCCCACTGCCAGACAGTCCAGTTTCTCCCCTAATGAGTCTGGGTCCCCAGAATCTCATCCAGAACTGGAGTTCAGTGCAGTCAGGAGCTTTTGTCTCTCTCCTGCTTAAGAAAGCCAGGCATGCACTCAGTTGTCAGTCCTCTCTGCTCACATATCTCAGTACTTCTGACTCCTGCAGTTCCTCTGAATTCTCAGTATGCTTTACTCTTTCCTTTTAGTTGTAGAATTTCCACTAACCCAGCCTTCCTGTGGTTCTGGATGATATCCGTTTTGTCTTTTAGTTGTAGTTTTGAAATTGTTGTGCGAGGCAATAGTTTAGGTTTTTACCTATGCCGCCATCTTGGTTTCTCTCTCCACTTCTACTTACATTTGTGTGTCTTGCGTTTTAGTTGTCCAAAGATAGCCTAATTGTCTCTGTACACTGGGCATAGACACCTAGATTTTTTTCTGTAACATTACTGAAATGGCAGTGAGGCTTTCAGCATTTAGCTTCTATTGGATTTCTGAAACCAGCATTTATGAAGTGGGACAATGGAGATTCCCCACAATGATTCCGTTAAAGTTTTAAATGGCTGATCCTAGGAGGAAGCCTTTGTTTTTCCTTGGGAAAAGCATGTTTGTTCTTTATTAAGATGGGCTCATGGCCTAATGATCTTCTGAGCCTGATATTAAAAGAGCAGTTTTCTCACTTTTCCTCTTGGCAAATGCAGGAGCACTGACACTGCGATATGCATTATCATTGCTGGCTATGCAACATGCAGTTGTCATATCACTGGGTCCTTTGCTCTGCAGGCCTGAACTTTTTTCAGGCCTGAATTCAATACAGAGGAAACAAGACAAAGCACTCAGCTGTCAGCATAGGTGGGCAGTAGCTTCTCCCTCAGGGGGCCAGCATCTCCTCACTGGTCCCACATGTTCTGCTCAAGGCTTTCAACCACAAATGCTGAAGAAATGAACACTAGTTCTCTTTGCTCTTTTTCAAACTTTAGTATTATAATGAGGTACATATCTATTACATAACAAGGAGCTAGGTATTGTATAAGGAATTGTTAATCCTTGTAAGTGTATTTCTTCCTCAACTTTAGGAAAATTTGATTGATTTCACACTATATATTTAAATCTGTAAAAAATAGATGTTATGTGAATACAATTTTAATTATCATCAGGTAAATTATGTCTGTATGCAAAGCTCAAATACAAAGCATCAACCTAACATCTACAATAGGTAAGGATATTGAGACAATCTATCAGTTAATATTCTATTTATAGTTCTTTGTTTATTTGTTTGTTTGCTTTTAAACCATATGAATGGGAGAGACAACATATCTTCTGGGTCCTGTGGGTGGAAAGGATAAGGGAAGCTTTGTGGGGGTCTGGTCAGACTAAGGGAAGAAAGACTGGAGAAGGGGTTTTAGGATCCTCAGAGACTAAGGAGTTCTCACTGGCAGGGACTATATTTTTTTTCTCTTCAGTGTTTTCCCAGACTGGAGGTATGATTCTGGAATTAAAAATTGCCTGTTGATTGATTGTATAATTCTTTGAAAGCAGATAATGCAAACTTGTTGTAAAAATTTAGAAAGATACCATAAAAGATTTCAAATTTAAGGGGCTATTGAAGTGCTGGCCCTGCATTATGATAAATGAAATTCACTGCCTCAGCTCTGCGCAAAAATGAGATGAAGGATCAGGCAGTCAGTTCACTGCTGCCAGTTGTCCTCCCATTTACATACATATTTTGTGGCTCCTCCTCTGCTCCCCTGAAGTGAAATCCACAGAAAATCACCCTCTTTATATGAGTATGTGCTCCTGCATCTAAATCAGGTGTATGGCAGCCTTTCCATTAATTCAGATGCTTCTTTATTGTGTGAGTTATCAAAACAATTATTGTTTGAATTGTTAAAATAAGTATGTTTTACTTTCCTGATTCCAACAACTAACATTTAAAAAATGTTTCATTACACTCCATGGAATCTACTTAACTTTACATTTCTAAAAAAAATGTGAATAGGGATCCAAGGAGTTGAGCATTCATTCTTATTTCAGAACATTTTAGGTGATATACAAAAAATAAGAAGAAAACAGTGTAGAAGACATCATGGCTAGTTAGCTCAGTTAGTTGGGAAGTGGAGTCACTGCTGGCCAGTGGCTCTTTAGTTATGATCAGTTTCCAGTCTTCCAGCTGCCACACAGCCTCTTCACAAAAGTAAACTGTTGTGCTTAATGAGAGTCAAGTGGCAAAGAGTGGCTGGTTCAGTGAAATCCAAGTCACTGGTGGAGGAAGGGGTCTCTGCACATTATGGATGGAGTCAGTATTAGCTTCATGCTGAAGAGAAGCAGTATTTTCCTATGGTACAACATATTTTAAAAATATTTCTCCAATATATAACATTGTACTTCATTTTATAAATTACTTGCTAACCTTTAACTGCCAAAAATATTATTAGAGAAATTTTTGACCAGCCTAATTTTCACAGAATGGATTGTATAGTACTAGAGGCCCATTGCAGGAAGATTCCTACAAGAAGAGGGCTTCCTGCCGTGGTCTCTGCTGCCCAGCCTGCTTCCCACCCTGCCTGTTTCCCTCCCTTCTACCCAGCCCTACCTTCTATTGTGCTTGGCTTCCTTCTACGCTGTCTTCAGTCTTCACTCTCTATTGGGATATGCAAATTAACCATCATCTTGGTTGGGTTAATTTGCATACTCACTTCTGATTGGCCAGTAGGTGTGGCTTGTGGATGTAGTGGAGGAATGGTCAATTTGCATGCTTCTCTTTTATTAGATAGGATAGGCAGATTTCAGACCCCATCTCCAAACATAGTCAAAATTGGACAAAGTAGGTCCTATTTGGCTCCAACTGATGGCATTTTTATTGAATTATGGAAGCCACTGGAAAAACATATTTAACTATATGACAAAAATTCACTTTGATAAAGGTATTGTTTTCTCTACATTAGTTTATAAGTTCGAAATCATTCAGATTGCAGTGTCTACAGAAGTTTGTTTGTTTGGTGTAATTTCAGAAAGTAAAATGGAAACTAAAAGTTTTTTGGAAAGGAATCATTCAAAAATAACCAAGATCATTCTGAAAATGGGGAGAATAGGTGCAGGGCACTGATTTGACTGGACATTAGAGTGTAGAAAAATTTTACATTAGTTAAAACACTTGAAAAGAAGAAACAGAAACAAATCAATAGGTCTGGATATAGACTCTTGACCAGGACCTGAATATATGAAAAACCTGCATATAGTGCAATTATTTTTAATAATTAATGAAATATGGATTTAATAAATTAATATTATTGCTATAACTAGCTAGATATTTAGACAAAAATTAGGTAAATTCCTACTGTACTTAACTCATTAAAAGAAATTCCAGTGACCAAATTAAAAAAAAAGTAACTCATATGCATTGAAAGAAGTAAGAAAAAATGTTTTCCTTAAAATATTTTCTTCAAAAAAGCCCAATTACATTATAAATGAATCTGATTTATTTCTAAAAATATTTATTAAAATAAATTTAATATGCATTGAAGAAATTATGAACAATTGTTTCTTACAATCATGGGTCAACTATGTATGTCACTAAAATGTCAAGCCACAAAAGAAAATTTATTAATTTAGCTGCTTACAAATAAAATCTTACAAAATTTTAATACTATTATTTAAGAATTCAAACAAATTATTGGCAAAATAGTTGCAATATACATGAAAAACAAAGGGAATTGTTCATGATATGAAAGGGTTTGACAATTTTTTGAAGTATAGTATAGTCTTCAAAAAAATCCATGTTTCAGGAAACTGATAGTACACCCAGAAATTGTTTTCACTTGTTTAAAATCACAATGACTTGAGCCCCTGGGTACTTAACTGGACTTCTTTGGGCTGTGGTGAGCTAGACAGTAGCTGTTGGAGATGGTCTGCGGTGGTCAGGGAGCCTACCTGGGGTTATGGTGACCAGAAGCCTTGCTGCATCCATCACAGTGAAGGTTATGGGGCCAGTCAGGTCTGCATTGGTGTCAACAGCTTAGGTAGCCACTTAAGTGTCAGAATAGGGGTCAGGGTAGGGGTCAGGTTCAGGTTTGTCATGGCTGATCATGTGCCAGGCCGTGCTTTGCCTATATTTATTAATTCAATCCTCATCAAACCAAAGGGATAGATCTATTTATTAATCCTCACCTCAAAGGTGAGACAATTAAGGCACAGAAAGGTCCAAAATTTGCCCAAGTTTCCAATGCTGGTAGTGGAGGTCTGCCTGGAGTTAGCCCAGAGAGTCTGGCTGCCAATTCTGGGCTCATCTTTATTCTGCTACCTATAAGTAAGAATAATAAATTAGATTTTAAGGATTTATATAGCTTTTTTGTAATATATTTTTTAAATTGATTTGAGAGAGGAAGAGATAGGGACTGAGAGATAGAAACATCAACAATGAGAATCACTGTTTGGCTGCCTCCTGCATGCCCCTACTGGGGATCAAGCCACAACCCATGCATGTACCCTGATCCGGAACTGAACTGTGACCTCCTGGTTTGTACATTGATGCTCAATCACTGAGCCATGTGGGCTGGGCCAAATGGCTATATTTTATTGCATAGATAGGAAAAGAAAGAAATATTTGTCTTGTATTTTTTTTTTTTTAAGGAAAGAAAGCAAAATTTCTTTGACACTTGGATGGGAGATTTTTCTCTTTTCTTCCTCCCCCAGACCCACCCCCATTCCACTTATCCTCTTCTGCTTCCCCTACACCCCTTATTCTTGGTTGTGAGGAAGACCATAAGAAGTGGTGTTTTTAAATGATGAAGTATTAGTACCATAGAGATTAATTACTGTTGTTTCAGAGATGCTTATGAATAGTTCAGTCCACAGCATAGCAAAGCGAATGATGAAAGTATGTAGAATGGCCCAGGAGTGGAGAAAGTAGTTTGAATATCCAGGCACAGCAGAGACCTGGTGACAGATGGAAGTGCTTCAGGCAGAAATTGCTACATGCATTCCTCTATCCAAATTGCCATCTGTCAGCACAAGTGTGTTACTATTTTGGGACTAAGTTTATCCATTTGGAGAATAATTTTTAAGCTTGGTCTTAAGGTTAAAATGAAATCTATAACTCACCAAGGCTTTTCCTTTTTTGTCGCTCAATTTCTTATTTTTTCACAAGAAATATGGGCCATAGAGATGATTGTAATTTGGGGCGGGGCAGGGGTGCAAAGGGTGTTCGTAGAGGGGATGATAGAATATTAACATTTTCCACTGATATGAAATAGGAGTAATTAAAAAGAATAACCGGTTTGGCTCAATGGATAGAGCATGGGCCTGTGGACTGAAGGGTCCCAGGTTTGGTTCCAGTCAAAGGCATGTACCTTGGTTGCGGGTACATCCCAATAGGGGATTTGCAGGAGGTGGCTCTCTCATTGATGTTTCCAACTATATATCCCTATCCCTTCCTTTCTGTAAAAAATCAATTAAATATATTAAAAAAAAGAAGAATGAGGATATCTTTCCATAGGTAACACATTGCTTTGAAGTTATAGTCTGATAATTACAACAATAATAGTCCATGAATAGGAAAGTCTGGACTCAAAACAGAGATATCCATTTCCACCACATCTACAAAGGAACTGTGAACCTAATTCCTGGATTTAAAAGGAATATCCCAGGGTAAAGTTTTCAGCCAAATGCCTTTTTTAACCCTCACAGTTGAGCCTAGAGGTTAGATCAACCTCGGTCTTACTTCAGTAAAAAGAGATGAGCAAAACAATGTTTTGCTGTGCCTTATAAGAGTGAAGTATATTAGTCTAGGAGAGTCAAGCTCACCCAAAGAATAGAAATGGGAATTCAAAGGGCACAATATCCACCAAGAGCATTGCTAAGCAAAGTTGCCTCACTTTTCCCTGAAAACAAACTCAGGGAAAACTAACTAACTAACTAACTAACTAACTAACTAACTAAATGGAAAGGCTATAATAAATACAAAGAAAGTAAATCTTATGTGTGTAGATCTTAGATGACCCCTGATGATGCTCTTGGAACAAGACATCTTGACAGACACTGGCATCGGGGCTTATGTAACATTGTGAAGACTGTCCATGTCTAACTTGCAGTAATGGAGCTCCCCAAGGAAGAAGGCTTCCAAGAATACCTTTATTTTCCCCGTAAAATTGCTTGACCTCTCTATGCTTAGGTAACATTTCTCCCTCCTTCTTGTTCTCTCAGATGGCTTTATTCCACACTTTGCCCTTTGACTCTGTCCTTCCAAACCATATGAAGTCCAGTGGCCAATCAGGACTCGCAGTTTACTGGCTTAGGCCAGTTTGAACAAGAGGACACGGAGATGGATTAGGAACGTGGGACTCATTGGAATTGTGCTTGGGAAGGATAATGGAGGAAGCAAGCAAGATGGGGCAGCCTTCACACTGAGCTGTAGATCTGACATCTGTGAAAGGAAAGAGGGGAAGAAGCAGAAGTGGACAAGGAAACTCAAAGCTATGATGCTGATATGACAGTCTCAGCCAGCATAAGAGGGGAACTTGGAGTGAATATTGCCTGTGAGAAGAGTCTCGCATTGAGCAGAAATAGCCAAGCTCTCGAAGCCTTGCTGTGCTCAATCATTAGCTGGGAATTGTCCAGGAAGAGCTGGACATTTGCTCAAAGGCTGTGGTGGCTGCAGAATTTGCTGCAACTAGAGCCTTTCAGCTAAGTGCATGGCCATCTAACAAAGTCTTTTCTGAAGGCAGGTCCTAGTGGCACACCTTCAGGTGGCCAGAGCCTTAACCTGTGATTGTTACTTTGCACTATTCCTTGGCTCTTGCAGCTGTTCAATTTACCAGGTATGGCAGGCCAAATAATGCCCTTTGCCAGGAGATGTTCAACTCCTAGTCTCCCCAATTTGTAAATGTGTACGTAAATTACAGGGACTTTTCAGATGTGAATAAGTTAAGGATATTAAGATAGGACACTTTATTCTTGGATTATCCAAATGACTCCATTACAATCACTGGGGTCTTTATAAGAGAAAGGTGATAGAATTAGAGGCAGAGAAGCAGATGTCAAGGTAAAGGCAGAAATTGGAGCGATAAAGAAGACGGATCATGAACCATGGGCCTCTAGCAGCTGGAACAGGCAGGGAAATGGATTCTTGCTTGCAGTCTCCAGAAGAACACGGCCCTGCCAACACCTTGATTGAAGATTTCTGACCTAGAACTATAAGTTTGTGCATTTTTTAAGACAATGTGTGTGTTGTGATTTATTGTAACATTAGCAGGAAACAAAGACACCAGATGTTTATAACTTGTGCCCTTGTGAAACATGACCCTCTAATAATAGAGAGCCCAGGTGACAAATGCCTACCAAATTAAAGATCGTCATTATACAGATTTTTTTTGGCTCAAATGTTGGCCCAGTACCAACTGCCTCACTATTCAGGTTACAAAGGCTGGTTAATTAAACCAAATTCATCAAAACATTCCATGCGATTGGAATTACAACCCCAGGACCCACTAGTACCAACTGTGTGGATCTCAGAGAGGAGAGAGGGGAAATGAGACCTACCAAGGGATGCCAGTCCCATAGGAAATGAGATCCAGGAAGGGAAATGGAATTAGCCACCCCCAAGTAAATTCGGCATAAGGATTATTTTGTCCTGATTATTCCAAAGGAAAAACAGGTCCAGGGAAAGCTCTGAAAACTGAGAAGTTACCTTTTTGTATAGACACTTAAATTCATAGGAGAAATCTCCATTTGTAAGGAAGGGTATCTCCTTTCTGTACCTAGAGAGGAAGAGGTCCAGCTCTCTAGAGACTCTCATCACTGGAGAAGACACTGATCTAAATCTGCATGACAACCATACCCTTCCTTACTGTGCTTTTTCATAATTGTTCTCTCCTCCCCCCCATATACATATTTTTCCTTTAGCTGGAAATAGTATTTGAGGTGATGTGTCTTAGGGCATTTTTAGAAGGTATTCTGCTTTTCTGGATATCTCCCATGTATACAGGAGGTATACATGTTAGTAAACTTCTATTTGTTTTTCTCCTATTACTCAGTCTTTTATTTGTGGGGTAGGGGGTGGGGTGGTCTCAGTCACAAAACTAGAAGAGTAGAGGGAACATTCTATTTCCTCTTCACACCACAAAGGAACCCCAGAATTCAGCTGTCTCTTAGCAGGTCCATATCCTGCTTTACCTAATGAAATAGATGACCTTTTGTCCAAAGCAATCATCCTCCCCGGATCAGTATGCGGATTGCTTGCCCTGAAGAAGGCTCCTGTAAGCTAGTTAAATGCAAATGTTCTCCTCTATTGTGGCTATTGGTTGCTGTGCACAACCTGGATAATACATGCTAGGAGACCTCTCAGGCCTAACACTGTCTCTGGAGACAAACAAGGAATTCAGCCAGGTGCACAACTACATGGCAGGGGGCTTAGCACCAAATGCTGGCGGGTTCTGTTAGAAGAGTTTCTGCCAAGAGTGCAACCAGGCACAGATTCTGAACCAGAGCTCATCTCCCTCTGCATTACATGGTGCCAACGGAAGTGATGCTTAAACAATTCTCTCCCTCCTTAAACAATGCCTCAAATTATTTCCCAGGTGAAGTGGCCCTCCCACTTGCGACCAGTGCAGACCCATCTGGCAGGTAGGTTTCTGTGCTAATAATGCAATTAAAATTTAATAGTGCAGTCTTGGAATTTTAAAGCTGACATTCAGAAAATGTCCTTACCATTAACTCATCAATTAACTCATAATTATCATGTATGGTGGATGGAGTCTCCACAAAGCTCAGTCACAAGTATCCTGTGTTCCTTCGTAAGGTAATTGCAAGGAACTCACCACGATGTGTTCATCTAGCAATAGGGCCCACACTTGTAGTTCCATCCTGAGCCAGGCCCCCAGCATATATACTCAGAATGGAAAATGATCCAACTATTCTGCCCCTCCATGACTTTTCACCATTCTTCCCTGAAGTGTTCCATCCCTCCCCACCAAGTACCCCAGTGCCTCAGACATCATCAACACAGCGCAATACATCAATGAGGATGACAGTGCCTCCAAACCTTATCAGACATTAGAATTTTACTCCCCACAAACCCCCAGATCACCTCTACACCAGAAGGGACCTGAACATGGTTGATTCAACCTGCAGGTTGAGTACAAAAATGCCTCTGATTGGTTGGCCTGTTTGTCCATCCCTTCTCTCAAGGAACTTAGTGTTGAATACTGTTTAATACCTTAAATACTCAAACAGTATCATATACACACCTGCGTATATTCAAGTGTACATAGTTATTTGCAGCAACATAGTAGATTACTTATCAGCTATTCCGTCATGGACAGAAAAAGAAGTCTTAATACTGGTGGCTTTATTTTATCATTTAAATGTTTTCTCATTTTTCTAAGTCTATGCATCTATATTCATGAAATTATTATGATGTTATATGTTCACTCTCTTAACCTTTTGAAAAAACCACACAAGCAAGATGCAATAGCTTGGATCACAAGATGCAATGGCTTGGATCACTATGTTTCTTTGTATGCAACCCAGGACTTCAATTTTAATGTATCTATATCATCTTCTTGGCTTTAAGTAAGTGTTGGAGTAGCTTTTAAACACAATCTTATTCAATTCTGTATGGTTCATTTTGAATCTGAATATAAGGCTATACATATACTGCTGTCAAGTTTCATCTTATTAATTTTGTGTAAGTTTTCCTAAGTTAGGATTTTCTTAAAGTTTAATCTTCTATGTGAGAAAGAGAATTTGTTAGTGAGTCAGGTGGATTTTCCTAAGCAAGGGTGATTTCTTTCCTTGGTTCCTGTCCAGATGGATTTGAAGAATGAAGCCTTGGACAAAAGGTGGTAGATGAAAAGGGTGGACATTTATGGGAAACAAATACAGATTCCCACATGGAGAGGGGATCCCAGAAGGGATAACCCACTGAGCTCCTTTATTTCTCTTGATGCTGCCTTCCAATATCAGCTTCAAAGCTGAAAACCCATATGGTGCCCCCCTTTGTCCTTCCCCTTCAGTGATAGAATTCTCTATCTCCTGTGAAAATCTGTTTTCCTCTTTCTCTCATTTGTCAGCATTTCTCTGTGAAATCCTCTGTGAAAGTTTGTTTCCTCTTTCTTCCCATACCTAGTGGATTTTCCCTATCTTCTATCAATGGGTGTCTTTCTCTGCCCTTATCCTGTGGCACCTTTTTTCTTCTGTGAATGTATGCCTTTTGGCAGCTCCAAGTTCTCAACCAACTATACCTTTCCCCCCTCTCTGGGCCTCCTAGTTCCTAAAACTCCCTAAAACTGCCTATAAATTCGTAGTAATTAGATAAATGCAATCATTAATTCATGTTTCAAACTAAAAGATATCTTGTCAGACCAATATGTGATGAGATTATCAGTAATAAGAGCTGAAATTTAGCTATCCCCAAAGGGCTATGGAACCATAATTAGCACTAAGACATTCCATTTACAATTTAGCAAGTTGTATTTCTGGCTGAGTATAAGATCAAATACCTGGTTGGTAATGGTAAAGACTGACCACAGTACGGGGGTAAAGCAATTAGTGACTGAAGCCCATCAAGTATTTTAATGATGTAAGTGAAATTAGCTTACTATTAGAAGATATTAGAATGATTTGGATTTAATGCCTCCCTTAGCAGCATAATTCTAATCCTATTAAGGGCAAGAAATGATGACTTAGAGTTCAATTTGATGATGAGGTATGTTATTAGTATTCAAAAGTTATTAAATTGATACATTTTATTTAGTGTCTAATACTGCTGTAAGAAGTGTGAGGTTGGAAAACACTAAGATGTAAAACATATTGTCTTATAGATATATTAGTTAGAGAAATTAATTGATGTTTTGCTCTCCACTCTTAAATAAACTCTTTAAAATGGAAGCCTATTCTCTATAGAACCACAAAAATGATTTTTATAAAAAAGCTGCTGTAAAATTGTACAAACTCATTGCACAAACTCATTGTGAATGTCATAAAATTTGATTCCTGCTTGAAATTAGCTTACTCTAGAACACTGTTGGTCACAGATTTTGCTGAATTAAATCATGGTCGCTGATTGTGCTTCTAGCTGGCTCCACAGAACCCAAATGCTCTTCAGTGATGCGACCTTGTTCTTCCCTGTCCAGAGATGGAGCTCACATCTCCACCTCCCTGCTATCTGGGCAGACTCTGTAATTCCTCTGAGCAATCGAATCAAGTAAAGTAACATCATGTAGCTTTTACACAACCCTTAAGAAGACTGACAGTTTCAGCGCCTTGCCTCTTGGTTCACTACTCCTTGAAACCCATTGCCATGCAGTTAGAAGCTCATATTACATTAAGAGACAATGCGTAGGGACTCTGGTCAACAGCTCCAGCAAAGTCACCTGAAGACATCCAGCAGAACTGGGCAATCATGGAAGAGCCTCAGGCTCATCTAGCTTTCAGGTGACTGCAGCCCCATCTTGATATGTGACTGCAACTGTGTCAAAGAGAGACCCAAATGACAAGCACCCTCCTGAACCCAGTCAACCTACAGAAACAGGACAAATAATAAGTTGTTGCTTTAACCCATCAAGTTTGACGATGGTTTACTGTACAGTAATGCATAACCAGAATAGCTATAATTATTTTTTCTTCCTGTAGCCTCAAGGAATATTTGAAGGGCTCTAAATTCAAATACTTTGCACAAGGCTACTTATATAAGAAGACTAATTTTAAAGCAGTAGCATAGTGAGTTACTATTCTTATGTTTATTTAGTAGATATGAAAAATAGATGTAGAGAAGAAATATTACTAACCAAAGTCTTGAGCAAATAATAACTATCTATATGATAAATATGTATAAGAAATTGAGTAACCACTAGAATCCTTGGGCACTGTGAACTTGGGATAGAGCCAGGGTTTCCAGGCATCAGAATTTGAGAAACCTACAGGTAGTGACTGTTCTCTATGTCTGTTATTCTTATGTTATTTGTAGCTATTTTTTATTCCTTTTAAATAACTATATCTCCTGACCAGACATAACCCAATATGTTCCAATTTCCATCACTCTGAAAGACAATTTAAGGAATTGGTGCTTACAATTATAGGCTCTGCAGGTTTAATGGTCCTGGTTCACAGAGCTGGGGTGATTTTATCGGGGAACACAGCAAGGGTTTTATCAAGTTACTAGAGGCCCAGTGCACAAAATTCATCTACAGGTAGGATTTCTAGGCCTGGTCAGTGACCAGGACCCATCAGGTTCCCCGTCTCCCCACCTCCCTGCCTCCCTGCCTCCTTCTTCCCTCACTTCTTCAGCACCCTGCCACCACTGCTGGTTACTCCCTATGTTCCACTCTGCACCCTAGTGGTCAGCACACAACATAGCAAGCGATCAAACTCCCGGTCAAACTCCTAAGGGAACACTTTGTATATTAGCCATATAGATGGGTTTATATGATGTTGCCCAAGAAATAAGGTGACACAGTGACACAGAAAGAAGTCAATATTTGACACGTAGGTCATCCACTTTGGCATCTCTTATTACTTCTCTGAAAAAAAAATTTTTTTTTTCTGACTTCTCTGAAAAATTTTGATGGTAACATTGTATAAGGTAGTCATTATGACCAGTGGCTAATTCCTCATACTGAACGTTTGAGTTGCCTCATCTAATAAGTCATTTAGACTAGCCTAAGTCTTAGCTTAGGTTAAGGGAAACTTGAAATGAGCAGTAGAAGAGAAAATGGTTGGTATCATGGGATAGTTCTCTATGTTGCAACAATTGTGATTTTTTTTTTTTGTACTGCTAACCTGGGAAGGATGTCTCTGCCCTCAGTCCAATGCCTCTCCTCATAAAGCACAGTGTCCTCCTGACAGGATCAAGTCAAACTTTGGTGGAGGGAAGATAAGGGAGGCTGTGTGTCAAGGTGAGATGGGCGGGGTGAGGGTGCTGCAGGGATGAGATGGTAAAGAGATCCTTGAAGCTTGTAGGGAGGGTGTATGAAATTGGGAGAGGGCAGAGACAAGAAAGACATGAGGAGTTGGAGAAACAAAAAAACAAGAAAGAAAAATAGAACTGCTGACCAGTATCTGAAAGAGTGTCATGGCACCAACAGCAACCTTGGTTTTTCCCTGCTCTTAATTAGCACTGATGCTGTACCACTAGGCTGTTGAATATTGAAGCCATTCCTTACACTGAAGTAAGTCCTAGGCACTCTGGATTAGTTTTGATGGACTTTTCTTTTGCCTAACAAGTTTTGCCTAGAGTATCTAAAGTCAAATAGTTGTTACTCTCTAACACATTATGCCCATAAAAATGTAATAATTTCCCTTTCATTTTCTTTAAATTGTTACCCTATTACTGAATTATATAATTCAGCTAAATTAAGCAGTGCAGGCATTGAAATAAGCTGGTTAACTTCATTCACTCAGACATGGTAATCAAGTCTTATTTGACTGGTTAACTCAGTAGACAAAAGCTAATGAGTTCATGACATAAGATTAAACATCTTTGAGGATCTGTAGGGATCACCAGGTCTTCAGGAATGACATACCCATTTCTCTCCCCAGCCAACTTCTGGGAATATTAACTCCTGATTATATAGTTCCATCCCTGCCTGGGATTTGGCCTTGGCCATAATGAACTGCCTCAATCAGGGCTATAGACTCCGCCAAGGGGTTGGGGGGGCTTGCTGCTAATGACTTGTCTATGCAAAAATACAGAGGTCCAGTCATAGTTTCTTAATTTGGGGTAATACTTAAGGTCTCTCTTTGCTCCAGAACTCCACATAGAATTGGGGGAAGCCTTAATTACAACAGCAATGCTGATCAGCTTTCCCTCTGCCCAGTCCTGCCTTCCTCACTTCCTTACAGGAATTTCCCAAAAGCAGCCCCCGACAATCCATCTGTGCACAGCTCTTGTCTCAGAGTCTTGTTTCCAGGGAACCCAGTCTAAAGCAGGTAACAGTATGTTTCCAGGGAATCCAGTCTAAGGCAGGTGACAGGATGACAATCACTGTTGTGTTACATGGCCACAAACTACACCTGTAAAAGCTTGACTGCTTTTCATGAGAAACCTGGGAGAGACGCAAAGCCATCACTTGCTATGGTCATCACACTCCTCCAAAATCAGGCAGGCCATTTATCATAGTTCTCAGAAGAGAACAGAAGATAACTTCTCCTTGCACCAAAACATAACACAAGGGACATTAACAACGAGGAATTTCAACTTATCATTGCTGCAGTGCCTTTGTTTGCCAGCAAAGAAATGTGGAAAAGTAATAAATTGTTGGTGCAGCAACTGCAAAAGCAAATTCCAACACTTACTAAAAACTTCTAATATAGAAATAGCAGAATATAAACTGCTATTTTAGATTTCAACCCATATGTTGGGCAAACTAAGGAAAAAGTTGTGAATTAGTAAGTTTAATGTGTAGTCGAGATAAAAGACAGAAATTGGGAAGATGCTAAATTCAACCATCCTTTGCTAGCTTTCCAGGACTCCTTCTTTTACTGACACATGGGCTGTTTTTGTTGCTATTGTTACTACCCTCATGAGGTTACTTCTAATTCTTAAATGTTTGCTTCCTGGATGAACAGGTTACACAAAAGGGAAGTCTCTCCCTGGAGCATGAATTGCAAGGTCGCAGGCAGGAAGTCACTAAGGGTGGTTTGAAGGTTGCCAGATGATGGTGAGGAGTGATCTGCATATTGTTGTACTGGTGAATTCCATCTTATCTGCAATTTTGTTGGTTTGTCTTCAGGAGACATCTGCTCATGATCTGACCTCTGTGCAACTGAACTAGGAGACCAGCTCCCAACCCTCCTGAGCCAGGTGAGCAGGTGAGATTCCAGATCTGGTTTCTTAGTGGCAGTCCAGTTCCAAGAACCTGAGATGTGCTAGCTACTTCACAAAGACGACCTCATTTGGTTCTTATAATATTTCTTCTGAGATAAGGTGTAAGAACCCAACTGTATAGTTGAGTAGTCTGAGATTATGGATGGTAATTCAATAGAGATATTCTGGTAAATGTGGACTCAGAACATGAACCCAGCTCTATCAGGCTACAGAGGTTGTTTTATTATTTATACCCATAAAATACAAGTTCCTCCCCTCCCTGCAGAGTTTGGGCTTCTTTTTATGAGCAATGGAGAGTACTTGAAATTTTAGAGTAAAAAATGTGAAGCAATCAATGTGGCGTTTCGGGATTACTATTCTTCCTAAGGTAGATAGCTGGGTGGGGTTTGTGCTTGTGCTTGTGAAAATTATTGTAGTCGGTCACATATAAGGTAAAATGGCTGATTGCCAGGGTGCTGATATGGAGAAGAGAGGACAGATATGATAGATAATTCAGTGATAATTAATGAGATTAACTGATTGCTAGTGAGTAGGGCAGGGGAGAGGAAGCAATGAAAATGGCATTGAGTCAAATGAAATGAAGAGCATAAGGTTCTAAATCTTTATTATTCTTTAAGAGTTTGAATTCTAGGTAAGATAGGGGCAGAAGTAGAATGTTGGGGAACCAGCTAGAATTGTAAGAAATATTAATCATGCTCTGTTAACCGTGATTGCTTTGTTCTGATTAAAGAAGGCACTTTCTAATCTGGCTGGCAATTACACACATGGGACCTGGGAGCTCACCGGGAGATGCAAACCCATTGTCCCCATGTGGAGCTGCCTATTATCATGGGAAGATGAACAGCTCTGTTGCAGAAGCCAGAATCTCTAGCCCTTTGCAGATACTCAGATCTCTGTTAACTACCCATTTGGCACAGCCTTTGGATACTTCACCATGTCATCTTTTGTCCTTTTACCCAATATGAGCAGCTGGCTTATGGTGAGGTGGAGAGCAGATTTTTGTGGATGACCCACTGCTTTCCCATATTGCTGGCAATAAACACTCATATATAATTCAACCCTGTCTCTGCTTAATTGGCAGCATGGACCCATAGCTTGTCCAGTTACAGGAATGGCTACTTACCTTTTGGGAACTCAACAGTTATAGTACACACTATTGGACCCTTTTCATTTTGATTAAAATAATTAACTTTAAAGTATAACATTCTATTGACAGTGCCTGGTTTGATTAAATTTAATCGCATGGGATATACAAAGCCTGATATTGACCTGGTAAACAATTGGGCAGTCATCCACAGAATTAAATGGCACAGATTTGAATGATATAACAATGTCACCAGAGGTCTCTGAAGTCTTAATATGGCCGATGAGGAAAATAAGACATTTTTTGGGGGGGAGACCAGCAGCTTAACTCTGTGCCTAGTTAATTAGTATTCCTAATATACATTCCTGTTAGCCTATAGTCTAGTCACTGCCCCTTCCTTAATGATCTGGTCTTGAAAGACCTATTTACCTAAACATTCACATTTTACAGACACCATAAACCATAAACAATACATGATCCCCGAAGAGGGTTTTCAGTGCTGGCACCAGGTCCAGCTTTTAGGTGTGGTCTCACGAGCCCCATCCCAACATAAGGGCTTTTTGCAAAGCCTGCGAAAGGTCTGGAAGTCTGATCCATATATAGGGACAAAGAAACCAAAGGATCTAAAGAGAAAGCTTCCTCCACATTGATTTGCTCAGGATTTGGAGAACTGACCCCCTGAATCACTGTACTAGTACATGTGAAACATCTGGGAATAAATGTTTTTTTCCTGTGTCTCTGGGTACTCTTGTGTATTTTTTTGGTCCCGTGGTAAATTCTATATCATGGCAACATGGAAATCTAGTACCTATAGTCCTGGAGACAAAATTTCATTGTGTTTTTTTTTTTTTCTTCTGACAGAGAATAAGGGCCTTAAATAAAATAAATAATTTTGAAATAAATATGTGATATATATACTGTTCTTAGCTCAGCCTTCAAAAGCTACATCCACTATTTTAAAATTAAGATTTTCCAGATAAAAGTTCACAATTCTGTATTTTCTTAAAAAATGGAATGATATAGGCATTTCTTCCTTCCTTCCTTCCTTCCTTCCTTCCTTCCTTCCTTCCTTCCTTCCTTCCTTTCTTTCTTTCTTTCTTTCTTTCTTTCTTTCTTTCTTTCTTTCTTTCTTTCTTTCTTTCTTTCTTTCTTTCTTTCTTTCTTTCTTCTTTCTTTTTAGCTGCACCTGGGTAAAGGGGTGTCCTTTAGACAGGTATGGGCTCCCCTCTTCATCAGAATTCTCATCTCTTTCTGCCTTTAACATCTGCTTGCTTCATTTTTTTAAAAAAAATATTACTAGTACATGCAGGGGTTTAAATATAAAATCCCAGATCTAGGATGAAGGTAAATTATCTTGGTTCCATGAAGAGAAAAGAATTATTTAAGATCCTGGCTAGTGGAATCCCTTTATTATATGAGTACACTTAGGTGAAATGTATATGTCTGACAACTTGAGCAAACTGATTACTATAATTAAGGTCAATGAAATACACAAAAAATAAGTAAAGGCTGTAATTACAGTTAGCAGGTCATTAGCACACAGGAAAATGCAATTATGCTAACATTTACTGCCTAAGTTATGAGGATCTGTAACTCTTGTTTGGCATGATGACAATATGTTTGGGTTTAATTACAGATCGCTCTTGCTCAAATATTTTCAGTCACAGCAGTTTGCTTTCAGATGGCCAAAATTCAGGATTCATGGCAGTGTGCTGAACCTGGAACTGCTTTGGGCCCAATTCTCTCTATACCAGGCAGTTCCACAAAGGTGCTTACTGTTGACTAGAGAGTTGTCTTCTGTGTGGGTTGATCTGACCTAGAATCACCTTAATGTGTTCAAGCTGGCCTCCTCCTATCCTCATGTCTACAGACTTCTCCAGCCTAGGTTTTTGTTTGTTTGTTAATTTTGTTTTTTATTGAGATACAATTTACATATTATAAAATTCACCCATTTAAAGTATATAATTTAGTGGCTTAATGTATAATCACAACATTTTGCAATTAGTGCCACTACTTAACCCCAGAATTTTCTATCACCCAAAAAAGACTCTCTCTACCCATTAGCATCATATCCTTCTCCTCATGTCCCTTGCAATCACTAAGCAATTCTCTATTTCCATGGAGTTATACAATATAAGGTCTGTTGAGTCTGGTTTCTTCAATGACTGTAAAGATTTCAAGGTCCATCCATACTGTAATACATGTACCAATAATTCATTTCTTTTTATTGCCAAATACTATCCTATTTTATCGATGTACCACATTTTGTTCATCCATTCATCTGTTGATGGACATTTTGGTTATTTCCACTTTTAGTTTTTAAGATTAACTTTGATATGAACATATATACATTTTTGTGTGGACATATGCTATTAATCCCTTGGATATATACTTAAGAATGGAATTTATGGATCATATTACTCTGAAAAGCTGCCAGTTAGAATCGAACCTGCCACCCTTTGGTGTGCAGGCTGACACTCTAACCATTGAGCATCCTGCCAGTGCTTTTGTCCACTTTTTAATTGGGTTACTTACTTGTCTTTTTAATATTGAGATGTAAGCATTCTTTTTATATTCTAGATTCAAGTACTTTATGATTTATATGACTTACAAATGTTATAAATGCCATGAATTCTGTTGGTTGTCTTTTGATTTTCTTGTTGATAGTGTTCTTTGAAGCACAAATGTTTTATATTTCTATGAAGCCTATTTTATCTATTTATTTTTCTTTTGGTTGTTGTGCTTTTGGTGTGTAACTACACAAAGAAACCATTACCTAATTCATGGTCACAGAGATTTCTGCCTGTTTTTATTTAGGTTGTTGATTCAGTTTGAACTAATTTTTTAGTATGATGTGAGGTAAGGGTCCAGTTGTACTATTTTGCTATGGTTATTCAAATGTCCTCACATTATTTATTAAAAAGCCCACTTTCCTCACTGAGTGATCTTAGCACCCTTGTTGAAAATCACTTGACCTTAGATGCATGTGTTTATTTCTGGACCATCAATTCTATTTCTAATCTATATGTCTATCTTTATGCTAACACCGCATTTTGGTGTGTATTTAGAGAATGATTGAAGGACATTTTCAACACTGAGAGAAGGAGGTCACAGACTTCTGTACATAAAAGGCAAATAATCTGATTATGATAAAAATTAAACAAAAAAGTGAGTTGTAGAAAAAAATCCCTTTGAAGAACCTATATTAAATTCTATGTTGTCATAGCAACTATGGAAACAAGAATATGAATCTTAGACTAAAAATCCTATATTTAAGCTCACTTTTTTTGATGAAAATACATGACTATTAAATACAGCTGGCCAAATTAAGATGATAATCCCAAATTATTAGGATGGTAACATCGATTCATTTGAAATGATAGTTTCTTTAGGGGATGAATGAATGCCACATAATTACTGTACCATTTTGTATTCCTAACAGCAATGCATGAGAATACCAGTTGTTCCAGATCTTTGTCTGAACTTCATATTGTAATTTTTTTCATCTTTCTTTTGGGTATTTATTGGTATCCCATTGTAATTTTGTTTTGCATTTTCCTAATGATTAATCAAATTCAACACATTTTCATGTATTTATTTGTCACCCATATATATTTTATCATGAAGTATCTAATATAATATTTTCATATTTTAATTGAATTTTTTCTTATTGTTGAATTTTGAGTTCTTTACTTATTCTGAATTTTTATACCTTTTTCAGGTAAGCAGTTTGAAAATATTTTCCCCAAATTTATAGCTTGTCTTTAATTCTCTTAACAATGACATATGCAGAAGCTTCTGAGTCTAACAAAATTAAATTTATCATCTGTTTAAAATGGGTGATGCTTTTGTTGTTGGATCAGAGAACATTTCTTAACCCACAGTTAGAGAGATTTTTCTCTCCATCATATTTTAGGACCTCACTCTATTTATGATTCTCCTTTCCTGAAACAACACTATGCTGAATCTCAGCTCTTCAGAAGCCTTACGTTATATTTTGTCTCCTATGTTCCCCTCACCCTGACACAGTGTTCTTTCTAGGAGGAAAAATTGTAGTGCGTATTATGTGGTTACTCTTTAAAAAGCACTGTTTCTGCATTTTTACACACCCAGACAAAAAAAATCTCAATATTTTAGTTTAAAACTTAATTAGCATATGAAATGTGTTTACTTTTATTCATCAATTATCTGTTGTTACCAATGCTTGAATATATACAGCTGAAATTATCAGACCGAATACAGTAATGGTACATTTTGTGCTCATCTTTACTTTTTCTTTTTAGTTGTAACAAGAAGATACTATAATTATGCTTACTATAAAATTTTACTTGAGTCTTTCTTGCAGGGTTAGTGGTTCATTGAGTTGTTGCTTAAAATAGCAAACAGTTGTTTGATGCTTCCTGGGCACTAAATTGGATTTTATTTAGCAAAGTTTTATGCTACATTAATTTTGCTTATTTTCCAAAAAGTGGTTTTTCCAATAATTTATTCTTGGTCCTGTGTTAGTGGGCTGCTGTAACAAGATACCATAGATTGGGTCGCTTAAAGACAACATTTCCACCATCCTGGGGCCTGGGAGTACCAGAACAGGGTGCTATGTAGTTGGGTTCTGATGAGCGCTGGCTTCCTGGCATGTAGACAGCCATCTTCCTCAGATGGCCAAGAGAGGAAGCTCTAGTCTCTGTTTCTTATGAAAACACCAATCTCATCATGGAGGCTCCACTTCTATGACCTCATTTAAACTTGATTACCTCCCAAGGGTCCCACCTCCTAGTACCATCATATTGGGAGATAAGGGTTTCAACATATGAATTTTGGGAGGACAAACATATGGTCTGTAAGAATTCCTAATTCCTTGGGACAACTGCAATGTCTTGGTATTGGGAGGTGAGATACAAATATTCTCAACAGCACTCTCAAAATAACGTAATCTGTAAAACAAATTTCTGTTATTTAGACTGACTTAACTGCTCAGAATACTGATCAAATGTCAAAAGAAAGTTTGCTTCTGATAAATTGTGCAATTTACATATTTTTCTTCCTAGAGTAGATTAAGATGTTAATCAGAAGAATAAAAATACTTGAATAGAGAGGCAGGTTTATTAAAACAACTTTTTATATAGGTAAGTTCCAAACTTTACAGAGAAAAGTCACTTGTAGGATATATATATATATATATATATATATATATATATATATATATACATACACACACACACACACACATATATATACATATATATATTTAATGGATATATATATTCATTACATCATTAGATTTGAGAAAAACAGTATGTCATATTTTTAAAAATTTGTTTTTAGTAATAAATTATATTTTGAATTTAGTTAATTAAATGTTTTTCTCTTGCTGCTTTTAATATTCTCTCCTTGTCTTTTGCTCTTGTTGCTTTTTGCATTTTAATTATGATGTGTCTTGGTGTGGTCTTCTTTGGATTCCTTTTGTTTGGGGTTCTGTGTGGTTCCTGGACTTATAAGTCTATTTCTTTCACCAGGTGTGGGAAGTTTTCATTCATTATTTCTTCAAATAGGTTTTCAGTATCTTGCTCTCTCTCTTCTTCTGGTACCTCCATAATTCAGATTTTGCTACACTTGAGGTTGTCCTAGAGGCTTCTTACACTATCTTCAAAATTTTGGATTATTTTTTCCTTTTGTTTTTCTGGTTGAGTGTTTTTTGCTTCTTTGTAATTAAAATCTTTGACTTGATTCTTACGTTCCTCTAGTCTACTGTTAGGTCTCTGTATAATATTTTTTATTTCAGTCAGTGTATGTTTTATTTCTAGTTGGTCTTTTTTCATGTTTTTGAAGGTCTTGCTAAATTTATCAGCCTTTTCTAGGAAATTCTTGAAAAACCTTATAATCGTGGTTTTGAACTCTATATCCAGTCATTTGCTTTCTTCCATTTCTTTCACTTGTGATCTGTTTCTTTGTCTCCACATTTTGGCTGCATCCTTGAGTTGATAGAGTGGCTTTGTTTGGTAGATGTCTTATAGGGCACAGTGGCTCAGCCTACCCAGTTACCTGAGGTGGAAACTCTTGGTGCACCCCTTTGTGGACTGTGTGCACAGTCTTGTTGTAGTTAAGTTTTGATTGTTGTTGGTATCACTGGGAGGAATTGACTTCCAGGCCAATTGGCTATGAGGATCATCTATGTCTATGCTGGGAGAACTTCTGTGCTGGAGACACCCTTATGAGATAAGACTTGCAAAATTGCAAAAGCCTCTGTGTTCAGCTTGGATTGGCAGACAGGGTGGAGCAGACAACATTGGCTTGCAGTCAGGCCTGCCCTATGAGGCCCTTGGGTCTCAATGTCTCTAGGTAATAGTTTCAACCACCTCTGAGAGAAAGCCGATCTTGAGTTTCGCTCAATGCCAGACAGTCCAGTTTCTCCCCAAATGAGTCCGGATTCCCAGAAACTTGCCCGGAACTGGAGTTCAGTGCATTTAGGAGCTTCTGTCTTCCTCCCACTTTAGAAAGCTAGTTGCTGGTGCACTTAGCAGTTAGTCCTCTCTGTGCATGCGTGCCTCCAGACCTCTGCCTTCCACAGCTCTCCTGAGTCTCAGTGTGTTTTCTCTTTTTCTAACAGTCCAGATCCCCCTTGTGCACCCCCTAAATGCACCTGGTTTCCCAGAGTCTCACCCAGGACTGGAGTTCAGTGCAATCATGAGCTTCCGTCTCCCTCCCACTTTAAAAAACCAGCCATGCACTCAGCCACCTGTACAGTCAGCTGCCGTCCTCTCCATGCATGCGTCTCCATACCTCAGCTTTTTGCAGCTCCTCTGAGTCTCAATATGCTTTCCTCTTTCCTTCTAGTTGTAGAATTTCCACTCAGCCAGCTTTCCTGTGGTTCTGAATGGTGGCTGTTTTGTCTTTTAGTTTAGTTTTGATATTGTTGTGTGAGGCAGCAGTTTAGGTGTTTACCTATACTGCCATCTTGGTTCTCCCTCCAGAGCCAATAATCTTAATCACCACTCCCTATGTTTCAACTATCTTAAAAGGACTCTTAAGATAGTTTCTCCCTCAAAACATACTGAAAATTAAATGAGATTACATGTCTTAAATGAATACAATAATATCTGATGTATAGTTGACACCTAATAAGTGTGAGATACTTATTTTCTTGAAAAACCAGTATGCATTATTCAAAAATATTTTGGGAAAATGGGAAATGTCAGGACTACCTTCAAACATGATATTAAAATGTTTTCTGAGTCAGGATGAAATCAAATGCCAAAGCTAAATTCCCTCTTTATATTAAAGTTCTTTCAAGAGGTGTTTTTTTTAAAGTATGACATTTATGATAGATAGCAAATATAACATTTAGTATACTCAATTCTTGATTATGCTAGATAGCTATGGGCTTAATGTCAGCCTCATATTTATTTTGCCACTTTTATAATATTTTCAACTTTTACTTCAAAATCACTGAGATGTTTTATATCACACCGAGAAGTGTATTACATGTTCATCATTTAAAACTTTGAGTTTAAAATTTAACTGTGATCACACTCCACAGGACATCACATCAGGCAGTTACCAGAGTGGTATTTATTTATAGACCATAGTTCATGTGCATTACAGTATACTATAAATGACTTTCTGGGATTTTCAAGGAGAAACCTAAATTCTCCATAATAAAACATTGAATTTGTTTTAAACAGGAAAGGAGAGTTTTTAAAGGAGCCATTAGCTTGGGTCATGTAACCATAATTGTGGAAGTCTAAGCATGAACAATACTACTGCTTTTGTGAAGAAAAGAGTGAGAGAATGATACCAATTTTATTGCAAAGGAATCTTCATTTAATCAAAAGTCTATTTGTTTTATGAATAAATTGATATTAGCTTGTTTACTACCAATGCTTTTTATACTTTATTTTATTTCAACATCATCACTTGAATAGAAGGTACATAATTTAAACTTTTCATTATTAAAATATTTCTAAGTCATTATTTGGCCTATTTAAAAGCAATTTATATTTTATACCCAGAGAACTCTAAAAGAATATTCTTTTAGAGGAAATTTTGTTTCTTAAATGTGGTATATAATGTAAAAGCAGTATTATATTTCTTTGGATATTGTTTAAATGCTAGGTTTTAATGGAACAGGACTATATACTTTCTACTAATTTTCTTAGTATATAACTTAATGTGAGTGTGTCATACTCTCTGTGGAATAATGTACTTAATATAATTTTTTAAAATACATTTTATTGATTTTTTTATAGAGAGGGAAGGAGAGGAACAGAGAGTTAGAAACATTGATGAGAGAGAAACATTGATCAGCTGCCTCCTGCATGCCCCCTACTGGGGATGTGCCTGCAACCAAGGTACATGCCCTTGACTGGAATCGAACCTGGAACCTTACAGTCTACAGGCCAATGCTCTATCCACTGAGCCAAACCAGTTTCATCTTAACATAATTTTGTAACATGGAAGGGTTGTAGCAATAATTTGGGCTTATGTGAAAAGTGAAGTCAGGGGAATCCACGCTGAATGTCTTAGGTCCTCTACGTTATTTCTCTTAAGCACCAATCTGTAGGATAGGAGAGCAATATAAATTAGAGGCCCTTTCCCAGCAGATGGGGGATTGTGATTAAATAGCTTTACCCTTTATGGGACTATTAGATTCTCATATCCCTAGAGCTGTTGTATGTTAATTATTGATATTCATATTGTACTACTTACTGGGCACTTACTATGTGCCAGCCTCCATGCTATGTACTTCCCATTTGATATTTCATGAAAACCTATAACTCTACATGGCAAGTACTAATATTTTTCTGATTTCACTGATGGTCTAGAAATCAAATCTGAAAGGCCTCACTTCAGAGCTTATCTCTGTTTTTAAAAATTAAATTTATTAGGGTATTGTTGGTTAAAAAATATTAAAAAATTATATAGGTTTCAAGTGTATAGTTCTATGTCTCTTAACCAACAAATACACTACCTATTGATGTAAATTGCTTTGTTAACTCAGTATTTCTACTCATTTAGGCAATTGATTATCTTTAGTTTATCAATATAAACTTGGAGAGAATCAGGTTCTTTTGACCAACTTACTACACCCTCTAATATCATTTATTTTGTATATAATATTCCACATGTATTCATAATTATTAATTTAATTAAATTATAAGCATTTATGTTATATAGAGAAATATTCAGAGACACAATTTTAAGTCTTTAAAACTTCTCCTTGCAATTTTACTTTATATGTCTGCAAGTGAATGGCTTAGGTTTGTTGTGGAAAATAATATAGGTACATTTTATTATTCTCCAATAAAGTGTTACTATTTCTCCAAAGGCTCTTGTATGTCTTTTGTTAAACTTTTCCTGAGGAGCCTTTTAAAACTGTATAAACTTTACTTTAAAATTTATATTTTATTCTTGGGCTTTGATGTTTAATACAGCGTGTATACTAAGCTCCCTCTTTGGTGTTCAATGTAGACTATCTTTACTGTATGATTACAGAAATAAGCTCAGGCCGGTACCTCCAAATCCAACCCAGCACCAAAGGGATTATTTTTACATTCCACTTAGGCTTATTTCAACTTCTTTATCAAGCCACTTTCATTATTGATGAGGTACTTACTTGTTCTATCCTAGTATAAATGTAAACATGTTTCAGAATTAACTCATACTATGTTAGACACATTTACCAACTAGACTACAGTGTGTACTTTTTTTATCTTTAACATTCCAATGTGTAGCCAAACACTGTTTTTCGAAGTTATTTCGGTAGGCTTCTTTCTTTACAAAATTAGTCATGCCACTCGTTTGTAATACAGTTAGACTCATTTGTCACAGCATACACTTCATCTTGAGTTCTCTTTATAACTTGGTTGACTTTTAAACATTTTTCATAGAGTACAAGGCATTCTTTGGGGCATACAGTTCTGTAAATTTTAAAAAATATTTCATATTGTGAATCCACCAGGACAGCCTCATGCAGAACAGTTCCATCACCTCAAATATGTGTTCCTGTTGCCTCTTTGGCAGTTAACCTTTTCCTGCAATGCCATCTGGGTTAGGGTTAGAGTGTGTGTCATTGAACATAGTAATTTTTTAAAAATTTCAAATTTAAACTGTTCATAGCTACTATGTAGAAATATAGTTTATTTGTATATTGGCCTGTATTCTATAATACAGTTAAACTCTCTCATTAATTTTAGGAGACTAGATTCTTTAGGACTTTCAATTGTAGAGGATTCTGTTGCCCACAAATAGAAGCAGTACTATATCTTCCTTTAAAATCTATAGACTTTGAAATTTTCCTCTTGTTTTATTGCACTGGTTAGGGATTCCAGTGTGATATAAATGGTAAGAATCTGTTTCATGCATCCATATCTCTAGATTTATTTTGTTCTTTAGATTCCACATATGAGTGAGATAATGTGATACATATATTTTTCTGTCCTATTTCACTTAGCATGTTGTCTGAAAGGGTAAGAGATCCTTCTATTTTCTGATGAATAGTATTCCGTGGTGTAAATTACCAGAGCTTTTTTATCCACTCATCTACTAATGGAAACATGCTGTGTCCAGATCTTAGCTATTATAAATTGTGCTGTTGTGAACATAGAAGCATGGAACAAACTGTCAAATCTCAGAGTGGAAAGAGATCAACTAAAGAGCTTGTATGCATATATCCATAACCCATGGACTCAGACAAGTCTGAGAATGGTGAAGACCCAGGGTAGGGGCAGGAGTAGGCTAGAAATGGTTAATGAGGGGAAAAGGGAGACATATGTAATATTTCAGCAATAAATATTTTTTTTAAAAAGAAATGATATGCAAGATACTATAATTCAAATAGGCTAGTAACTTTTAAAATATGATATTGTTTTAGCAAAGCTAGATAGAGTAGTATAAACTTATAATACTTAGGATATAGCAAGTTTTCTGTTTGACTTAGTTTGTAATCATTTCTGAGTTCTTGTGGATGGAAATAAAGTTTAAGGTGAAAATGCTAAAAAAAAAATGGTGAGAGCAAACATCTCTGCCTCTTTCCTGATTTAAAGAAAAAATATTTCAGTTATACATGCGCTTGATTGGACTTGGGTGTTTGAAGCTTGATTTTTATTCAAAACATCTCTAGTAATTATTTCCATCATCTAAGTATTTGCAAGTATATTTTTTGGAGGTTTAGTAATCTGACTTTCTTTCAGCTGTGAAAGCTCATGTAAACTTGATCTTTTCCAGGTTTTCACATTCTGGTATTTAATTTACTTGTTTATGAGACTATCTTGAGAAAGTAACACTATAAAACTAAAGGCAGACACCTGAAGTAACCTCAAAGTTAAAATTTTTTAAATAAAATATAAAAGTAATAAAGGTAGAGTCCAAGTTGATAGAAACAAAATGTTTGGCTCTTGGGGACTGGATTTAAAATTTTTGTTTCAAGTAAAAATATCTGATGATTCAACTTAATTTCAAGTAACTGGAGTTTTAGTGTGTGATTAAGAGAAAATAATGGATCTGAGTACATAATTGCTCAGTAACTAATGATATATGCAGAGAAAGTTTATTTAGTTGAAAAAAATGACAGTATAGTCAAAATTTCCAAAAATAAAAATTTTCATCATTATGATATTTTCAATGATAGATTATATGATCAGTAAACTATTTTGTATTTGGATACATGTCCACTGAATATTTTGTGAGTGACTATGTAATTCCCTTTTCATTAAGAGTGTTTATGTAATACCCAAATGATAATTTAGGTAGTCTAGACACAGAATTAAGGTTTTGCATCTATGAGGATCATGTTTACTAAATTATGGACTCAATTTTCTATTCCAGTTTATTTAAAATGCTGGACACCAAAACAGTTTATAAAGAATTAATAATAAGGGCACAGAGAAATATTGACTATGACAAATCCTTTTAAAAAAGTGAAAATTTAATTTTTCTTTGTTTTTATATTTTCTATATCTACATTTTTAGAAAAAAAACAACCTTAATACAGAGAAATTTATAACTTTACACTGGCAAATGTTAGAATCAGAGTTTTTATTATTTAATATGTTTTGAATAAAAAAAGCTTAGGTACATTTACACCATGGAATATTATGCAAATGTTAAAAAGAAGGATGCCTTGCCCTTTGAGACAACATGGAGGAACCTGGAGAGTATTATGCTAAGTGAAATAAGCCAGCCAGAGAAAAATAAGTATCACATGATCTCACTCATATGTGGAATCTAATGAGCAAAATAAACTGATGGAACAAAATAGATCTAGAGACATAGAATCATGGAACAGACTGACGAATCTCAGAGGAAAGGTGGGGTAGGGATGTAGGAAAGAGAGATTAACCAGGGAACTTATATGCATACTAGAGGCATGGTGCATGAATTTGTGCATAGGAGGGGTCCCTTGGAGTGGCCTCTGGAGATTGGCTGAAACCTGCAGTTCAACACTGCCTGCAGCTACTACCTGACACTCCCACTCATCCTGGCCCCACTGCACCAGCAATGGGCTCACTCCCAGTCAGTCCCTATCCAGAGAGCCTTGCACTGCCACAGCAGCAGCTGCCAGTCATGAGCCCTGCATCCTGAGGGGAGTAGCATGCAAGATCAGGCTCTCCAACATCCCTCAAGGGGTCTTGAATTATAAGTGAGTGCAGGCCAGGCCAAAAGACCCCACCAGTGCATGATCGGGGCAGGGAGGAACCTCAGGAGGTCTCTAGGGTGTGTCTGGCCCATCTCACTCAGTCCTAATCAGCTGAAACCCAGCAGCAAGCTAACTGGTTGGTCAGTGCACATCATAGTGAGCAGTTGAACTGCCTTAGCATATCATTAATATCTCAAACTTTGATTGGTTGAACAGTTGACTGGAAGACCAGACACTTAGCATACTAGGTTTTTATTATATAGAATATGCACATCACATGGACACAGACAATAGTGTGATGAAGGCCTGGAAAGGGTGGGTGTGTGGTGTACGGGGGTCAATAGGAAAAAAAAGGGGGGACATCTGTAATACTTTCAACAATAAAGATAAAAAATAAATATATATGGTTTTGAAAACTCTAAACGATTTGTTTAAACATATTGAATAGAACATGTGACTGATAAAAGTCATTTCAGTTTCAACTTCCTTAAGATTTATTAACAGTAAGTAATTTCTGTCATATACCTTGATTGTGAATAGAGATTATATCTCATATTATGGTGTGTCTTTCTATAGTTGCACTTTATATTTATACTTCATATATTTTTGTTTCAAATTTTGCATTTTAGAATCCTGCAGAGCAGATTGCTTTATCTATATTCAAATTATTAATTGATTTATTAACATGGCTTTCCTGGAATTATTTAATGTGTTATTGCACATTGCTTGAAGCAGTATAGTCAATGACTGTTATTCAATAGGAATTATTTGCTATCACATTAAGCAGGGTTATTACAAAATTCCATATAAATCTTGTTGCTTGAAGTTTACAAGTTTTTAAATAACACAATGGCAAATGTAACAAAATACCCTCACAAATTCTTTAGTGTTGAAGAATGATAAATCAGTACTACTTGAAAAAAAGAAAAATAATGCAATTTAGATATAATCTTCTCTCCAATGCCTCCTATAGCAACACAATTCAGTATGATGGAAAATATTATAATTAAATCACAATTTGGTTAATTTCATGACCATTATTTCCTTTATAAAATGCTACCATCTTTAAAAAGCGAACATTTGCTCATCTCCTTTCTTGGCCTAAAATAATATTTAGTAATTGGTATTTTTTAATCCTAAAAATCACTCAACAGGGGAAAAATAAGTATACCTTACTGTTTTGTGTTTTTTTTTTGTCGTTTTCAGAGTTATTGATAGTGTTTTACCCCCCAAAAAAGCCAAAAAATAAAATAATCATAGCAAAAATTGTAGCTAGTTGAAGACTAACAAATAATAATATACCAAAGGCTTAATGCACAAAGATTATGAAAATTGTGGTCTGTTTTTGCCTTTGAAATAAATTACAAGCAGTGTTAATTTGAGGGAGTGAATTTTTTAAGATTAAGACTGACCATTCATTACCATTTTAATAGATTATTCAAATATTGGAGTAATAGCAGCTTTATTTCCCTTAGGCATGGAAAATGTCCTTCACTAGAAATAACAAATGGGCTCTTTATAGCTAATAAAACCCAGGGCAATAGGGCACAAAGATCCAATTTTAAAAGGCTGCTGCTTTTGCCATAAACAAGGAGTTTATGCCATAGGACCTCCTCTCCAACCACTGGACTGGATGTTGCTGGTAGCTAATTTCCAAATTCCTTCTGCACAATTAACTTTCCCCTAGACTCTTTCCCCCCCTTAATTGATTAAGGTATTACATATGTGTCCTTATCTTCCCATTGCCCCCGCACGGCCCCCTGCTCATGCCCTCACGCACCTGGTGTCTGTGTCCATTGATTATGCTTATATGCACGCAGACAGTCCGTCCTTTGGTTGATTTCTCCCCCTTCTCTGCATCCTCCCCTACCTTCCTTCTGAGTTTTGACAATCTGATCGATGTTTCTGATGCTTCTCTGTCTCTGGATCTGTTCCCAAGAAACTAGAAACACCAATTAGAAAGGATATATGCACCCTTACATTCCTTGCAGCACAATTTCCCTGGACTTTTAAATACTTGTAGTCAAATTCCCAAATTCTTGCTTACCATTAAATTATTAATTAAAACCATTCTTTTTTGCCACTTCTTATAAGATGCAGTGGTTAAAAGACAGGTCTAGAGCCAGGATGCCACTTACTTGAGCAGACTGTCAACCTTCTGTGCCTCAGTTTCCACATTTCTCTGTTAATCATGATAGCAAAAATTGTAACTAGTTGTCCTGATAAGTCACATAGGGGCAATTCAGTAAGTTAATATGCATCAGAAGCACTACAGTAGCATTCATTTTTATTAAATACACTAGTTCTTATGAACATCACATGCATATTTACACCCCTCTTATTAACTATTTCTAGTATTTATTGTAAAAAAATATTCTCCAATTCTTCCACCTTCTAAAAAAACACATCTCTATGCTTTGCTGTAACTGAAGATTATTTTTTTTCTACCTAACAACTTCTAATCCACTTCCTAGATAGGTATAGTAATATAAATCTATCTTTGAGAAATCCAGGGCCTACTGTACTGTTACAAAAGTTTGAACATGAATGAGTTAAGGCTGGGCGTGGACTACCTAGTGTGCCATTAGGTTTGGCTGATATTAATGAAAGTCTATGGAGGTCTGCATGGTGGAACATCCATGCGTCACTCTTGTTTCCCCACCACCACTCAGTTCTCCCAGGTGAGAGTCACTATTTGAGTGGTTTCCAGCAAGTCATATGCAGCATCTGTCTGAAAAGACCATTTCTGCTCTGGGTTTTGTTCTCTATATGGATCTTTAGGAATCAAGTGGGGCTTTCTCTTATGTTCAAAATTTATTTGTTGATGTATTCTCTTATTCCATATACATTTCTTGAGCACCTATTATATATCAGGCACTGTGCAGAGAGCTGTGTATATTCCTATTAGCTGGGAGATAAGCTCTCTTGATACCACAGAGCTTATAATTTAGGAGGGGAAAGGATATTTCACAAAATTCTTACAGAGTCCTATATAATAAAAGCCTAATGCTAAGTGTCTGGTAGTCCAGTCATCCGTTCAACGATTCAAAGCATAATATGCTAATGATATGAGGCCACTCAACCGCTTGCTATGATGTACACTGACCACCGGGAGGTAGATGCCTCAACAGGTAGATTAGCTTGCTGCTGGGGTCCAGCCAATTGGGACTGAGTGAGACAGGCCAGACACACCCTGGCGCCCTCTTACAGCTGGTCAACCTCCTGCATCCCTCCCCAGTCCTGATCGTGCACCATTGGGATCCCTCGGCCTGGCCTTCACTCTCATAATCCAGGACACCTCAAGGAATGTCAGAGAGCTGATTTTGGCCCTATCCTGCAGTCCAGGCCAAGGGAACCCACTGGTGTATGAATTTGTGAACCGGACCTCTAGTTTATTAATATTGCAATTGCAATAAATACATATTGGAGGTCCCTGGTACAAGGAGAGAATATAATAGGGAGTTCTTTAACCTAGTAAGGACACTCAGCATGACATAAGGAATATGGAATGCAGAGGGAACTATGAGAGGGCCACTAGGGATAGAGCTTGGAGACTGAGAGGCTGCCTGGCATGAAATAAAGCTAAAGCAGTGGAGGTCAGAGTGTGCAGTGCCCACTGGTCCAGAGCTTTTTCAATTTTCAGTGGCACAGATCTATGACTTTAGATTTTTCTTTCTATATTTTATGGTTTGATGCTTTCATTAAATAAAATAAACAGTGGCTTACTAAAAACATGAAATTTAAAATAAGATATACATAAAAATACAAGCCCCAAATTTGTGTTTAGTTCTATCAGACATTACATTACCCTGAATTGCTGTGATCATGTTTCAATGCTTGCTCATGGTTTCTGTGCTGATCGCCCTGCAGAGCAGGAGCAGTCACAGGCACTGGGCTCCAGATGACAAATCAAGCAACACTGCTTTAGGCCATGGTTGAGCTTAAGAGCTCTAGGAAGCATGTGGGTAACATTATCAGGTGTGTATTTGGAGACGATCACTCTGGCTACAGTGTGAACAGACTAGAATGGTGGAAAGAATGGATTTGGGTGAATTAATTAGGAAATCAATTCATAGTGTGGAGAATGATCATAATTTAAGCCAAGGCATATGGCCTACCAGCTGCAAGTTTTGGGTCCTCCAAAGATATCCTACCTTCATCTCCAGAGTCTGTTAATATGATTATATTTTGTGTGGTATGCACAGTTGATTTTAAGATAAGAAATATTATTCAGGTGGACCTGATCTAATCACATGAGCCCTCAAATGTAGAGAGCTTTTTCCAGCTGGTTGCAAAAGTCAGAAAGATTCAAAGTAGAAGAAAGAGTCATGGTATCATTCCTAATTTTGATTTGGAGAAGACAGTGTGATCAGGAATGTGGGTAGTCTCTAGAGCTGAGAGCAGTCCCCTACTGATAACCATCAAATAATTGAGGATTTCAGTCATATACCTGCAAGAAGCAAAATTCTACCAATAATAGGAATAATACTCTAAGGGGACCCTGACTGCCAGATGACAATGCAGCCAGCTGACATCTTGATTCCAGCTTGAGCAGAAAAGTTAGCCCAGACTCTGTGGACGTTTGACTTATAGAACTGTGGCCTAAAAAAGTTGTTGTTTTAAACTACTAAATTTGTGCTAATTTTGTACAGAACAATAGAAATCTAATGCAGCAGGAATGATGACAAGGAAGATGTACAGAAGGGGATGGAATGTTAGCAATATTTATGAAGTAAGTAAAATGGATTGGACATAGTGATAAATTTCATATAGAAGATGGTGGGAGAGAGAGATATGTCAAAGATGACTCTTAAGTGTGCCTGGCTTGTATAACTAGGTGATTGATAGTTCTATTATCAGAGATATAATATGCTGGAAGAAGATCAAGTTTTAGGGGGAGAGGTCATGATTTCCTTTTTAGGCTGTATTTATTTCGAAGTGACTGTGATTCATCTGAGAAGAGCTGTCAGGCAAGCAGTTGTATTTATAGACCTGGAATCCAACAAGAAATATGGGCTTGGAATATAAATGTGTGTGTTTTCTGTATAGAGGTGATGATTAGAGTCCTGGATGAGGATAATACGGAGTAAGTAGAACATGCATCTAGGACAGAGCACAAGGGTTTAAAAGAGAGGAAGAGATGCAAGCCAAGTTTGGGTAGTCTGACACGTGGTAGGAAAGCCAGGGAGAGTTAGATCAAAGAATTTGTATCTGCTTCCTACTGTTGCTATTATAAATTTCCATAAATTAGGTGGTTTAGAACAACACAAATTTATAGACATGTGTTGCTTAATGGTGAGAATACATTCTGAGAAATGCTTCATTGGGCTATTTGGTCATTGTGTGAATATCATAGAGTGCATTTACACAAACCAAGATGGCATAGCTTACTGTACACCTAGACTATTTGATACAACCTATTGCTCCTAGGATACACATCTGCACAGTAAGGTACTAAATACTGAATAACATTGGCAATTGCTACATTACAATGGCTAAAATGTCACCAGGTGAAAGGAATTTTCCAGACCCATTATAATAAATGGGACCATGATTGCATATGTAGCTCATTGTTGATCAAAACATTGTCATGTGGTGCATGACTGTATCATCTATAGTTCTGTCCATTAGAAAAGTCTGTCATAGATCTTACTGGGATAGAGTAAAGGCGTTAGTAAGGCTGCATTTCTTTATAGAGTCTCCAGATAGGGTCCGTTCCCTTGCCTTTTTTACTTTCTAGAGTTGCCTGCCTACCTGCAAAGCTCCTTCCCCAATTGTCAAAGCTAGAAAGATCAAGCCAAGTCCTGTTAGTACTGCCATCTCTCCAGTTCTCTCTAAGCAACACATTCACAGGTCCCAGAGATTAGAATGTGGGCATCTTTGGGAGTCATTTTTCTGTAGTCTACAGAAGTTAGGGGTTTATTTACAGGGATGTGTACTGTGATGATCTTAGAGAGAGCTGGTTGGATAAACATCAGAGGTGGAAGTAAGTTATAATAGTTTAGTAGGAATGTAGTGAAGTAAGAAGTGAAAAATGGTTACTATAAAAATTTTGATAAGTTTGTGAATAATAAAAGGAGGTAGATTGTGGCTGTGGGTAGCTTGGAGTATAGGGATAATTATTTTATGGGAAATCATAGAATTGTCGAATAACTGATGTGAAGTATCAAAATGAGAGAAGTTGTCTGTACCACAGAGGAAAGTGATACTCATTAGCTAAACGGTATTGAGAGGATAGGTACAGGGATAAGCTGAAGCCTATATTTATTTCTATGTATCATAGAGTTATACACTTGAAGCTTATAAAATTTTATTAAATATTGTCAACCAAAATTTAATTTAAAAAGTAAACAAGAAATGAGAGTTGGATGAGTTTATCTATAGATACAGTTATACATTTATTAACAGAAATCTGAAAGGTTTTCTCATTTTATGTCCTCTTTTCCAACTGTATATGCCAACCAGAGAAAGAGAATTGAATGTGCAAACTAAGAACAATCATTAAAAATAAACATAGCCTATAGCAATCATATTCCCAGTGCATGACCAGTTCTGCCTGCTGAATGTAAAGGTCCACCTCGCACTGAACATAAATGAGGAAACTCCATGGTGAGGATGTGTTTTATGAGCCGTCAAACTTTATGATGTGCCATACTATTTGAGATACAAATAGTCTCTACTTGTGCTTTCTCTGAAAAGACTTTAGTTTTGATGGAATAACTAACTAAACAACAGTTTGTTCAATGACTGATATAACTATTTGATAGTTAATGGAGCTTAAACTATTTTGAGAAGAAGAACATGTGATGTTAATGGAAGCAGACAAGGATATAGAATGTACCAATGCTTATTATACTAGTACATCATGGGCCCAATGCATTACTGAACCAGGGTCAAGCACTTACTAAGTCCCAGAGTCCAAGGAAACCAGCGAGTCTGTTATCTTATGTCCAGGAACCCTGAGGGATCAATAGCAAGATGCTAGGTATTCTAAGTACACCAATTAGAAAATATACCACTCAACAGTAGATCCTAGTTAGGGTTGCCAGATAAAATACAAGACTTCCAGTTAAATGTGAACTTCAGATAAGGTATAAACAGTTATTTAGCATATGTATGTCCCAGATGCTGCATGAAACACATTTCTACTATTTTTTTATTGTTTATCTGAGATTCAAATTTAATTGGTTGTTTTCTATTTTTATTTGCTAAATCTGTCAGCCATAACCCTAGTGAAAATTCAGATATCTTCTGAGATATCTTCTGTTTGTTTAGGGTAAACATATTTGGTAGAAAGACAAATCTAGATTTATGAGCTCAAAAGTAATACTTGAACCACTTTACGACTTGAGAAGTCTGAGCATATTGTTTGAAATATAAAATACTTGTTATCCTGGGATATTTCACTGGTATAGGAACAATCAACAGTATTTTGCAATTGAAATAAGGCTAAAATAGCTATTCTGGGAACATGCTTATGGTTGCTACATGTATTTGGGCTATGGGTTTTCTTGATGTCTCTCCTGATAAGATTTTGGGACTAATTTTCTATGAGTTTTTGTTTGTTTCTCTCAATATTACAAAATATAAAATATGTTTTGTATGTTCATCATTTATCAATGACAGGGCAAATAAGGTGGATTTACTATAACCCTCATGTTTTGAGGATAAGCTACTTTTCTTTCCTATTTAGAAACCAACAGTAACTTCAGAGGCATGAGACCAAGTAGTATGATCAGCTTGAAAACTAGCTTATGACTACTTACTTATTCTTTCACACATTCAACATATATTGCTAAATGACTATATTGATAGAAGTGAAGGAAAATGATAAACAAGATAGAGAAGATCTAGTACTGGAAAGACTACTACTATGTTATATTAGAGAGACAGCCACATGTGAGAAGTGTCAATAAAAGAGATAACATGGAGAAATAAAACAGGTTGATGTAAGAGAGATATATTATGGCCAGCCATTTTAGATTGGGTGATCATGGTCACTGGTTGAAGGGGATGGCATTTAAGCTGAAATTCTGAAGTTTTTATCACAAAGGCAGCAAGGAATTGCATAATGAGATTACAGAGAGGAGAGTGGGAATGTGACAGAAGATGAGAAGTCAACTCGGGAGACCCTACAGAGTTGTGTAAATCAGGGCTATGGACTCGGTTTTCTTATATTTTTGCTGGAAAGCCTTAGAGGTGCTTTAAGCAACAGAATAACTTCATTGTGCTTACTTGCAAGAAAACAAAATAAAAATCTTGAGTTTTTGATTCTTCCTTTTCTTTTGAATAGGGGTTGTTTCTTTGTCTCCTCGTTTTTGCTGTTCCTTTGTGATTGTTTCTATATATTAGATTAAACTGCTATGCCACCCAGATTTTTTGAGTTTTTTTTTTAATATATCATATTGATTTTTTACAGCGAGGAAATGAGAAGGATAGAGAGTTAGAAACATCTATGAGAGAGAAACATTGATCAGCTGCCTCCTGTATGCCCCCCACCAGGAATGTGCCCATAACCAAGGTACATGCCCTTAAGCAGAATTGAACCCGGATCTTTCAGTCCACAGGCCGACGCTCTATCCACTGAGCCAAACCGGTTTCAGCGAGTTTTTCTTATATAGTTGATGTTTAGTGGGACCCAATGGTGCAATCTCACAGGGCTTCTGGGCTGGGTATTCTGGGGATGTCCCCTACTTGGGATATTTGTGTTCTCTTGATGTAGTTGGGTCTTGAGTGTTATTGTCCCATTTGTGGACAGAGTCTCCTCTCAGGGTGTCTGGTTATGTGGCTTGCTCTCTACCATGTTGACTGAACAGCACAAAATGCACTCAACAATACACAATGCAAAGGAATGAAAACATGAATGTAATCTCAACACCAATAACTCCAACAAAAGTGACCACCAGAGAAAAGAGAATTAGGTGAGAGGAAGGAGAGCAAAAATGATATCAAGAAAAGAAAAAAGAAAGATAAGAGAGAAAATAGAAAGAAGAAAAAAAGAAGGAAAAAATATATGAGAAGAAAATACCACAAACAAACAAATAAACCAAAAAATGCAGACACCAAAGACCCAGAAAAAGATGGAGATAGAATCTAAAGAGGCAGAACTTATATACAGAAAGTAAGGGTAAGGAATTGAATGAATAGGGGAAGGACCATAGTTCAGTATAGAGGAGGTAAAAAAAAAAAAGAATGAGTGGATAAGAAGAAAAGTATAAACAAACAAACAAACAAACAAATAATAAAACAAGAAAACATTTTAAAAATTTATCTATTTATTTATTCATTTATTTTTGGAAAAGGAGAATAGAGGAGAGCAGATAGGCTTGAGTTTAGTGAGTGAAACTAATTAAACAATTAGAAGAGAGTAAAAGAGGAGGTGGTGGGGAAAGATATTTAAAACCACAAAGGGGTGTTTATTTCTATTCCTATATTTTTCTGTAGTAAAATATATTTTACTGTTGTGAAATCATTGCCTTATAATTTATTGCTGATCAGACTTAGAAAGCATTTTATGAATGAGAAATGTGATTGCATTAAGAGCACCTGCAATTTTAATTAACAGAGATGACAACACTGAGTGTAGTTTAGGAAATGACTTGAGATTTTAGATAATTTTTTTTTTTTTTTTTGGTGAGAAAAGCACTCTTTCTGGCTATGTCATACTTTTAAAACCATTCCATAAAGAACTTCTATGGTATGAATTGAAGTTTCATTTTTATCATTGAAGGTGGGAAAATCTTATGCAGATTAGCTGGAAAGTTTATTATAACAGAACTTCTTTACTTGGAAATTTCTGTCTAAATTTCATAAAGTGAGGTTGTGAGTGCCTGTCAATCTTGATAGTAAAGTTAAAATAACTCTAAAATGGAAAACTGATTTGACTCTAGCTTGCTCTATTTTGCCGTTACTAATATTTTAAATGGCTTTCTAACCTAAAATATATTTATTACAAATCCAAAGCTTGTTCCTTTCATGTCACAGGAATGGCAGTTAATAGTCCTTAAAACTTCTCAATGGGACTAATTTCTAAAATAAAGTATTATTCATTTTTTTCCAACATTTGGTAAGTGAAATAGAAACATCTGTATATTTTGTTGAGTTCTTGATCATCTGGCAAATCAAGACAAAGTACAAAGGATATTTTAGTTGATAAACAACTGACAATTTATCTCATGAACAAAAAGCAGATGGTGGTCAGAGGACAAAACTTTTACAGTTATAATCATGCCTAAGAGGATCCTGTAATTACAGTGCAGTGTTCTTCAATCAGTCACTGCTTGGGAAAGAAGGTTGCTTGTGAGACTAAAGATTTTCTTTCTTATCAATTGTGAATCATGCCTTTCATCTCTGCAATTAAGGCCTTTGATATGCATGACAGTCAATAGCCTGGGAATAAGGAAACAAAATCAGGCCAGATAGCCTGTTTCTGAAGTTCTAAAAACTGCAACAAATGCTGATCTCCTTTGTCTCAATTTGTGCATTTGAAAAAAATGTTATCTTAGAAATTTTCTGATTTAGATTTGGCAAAGAGAAGATATTGTCTATTTTTGAAATACTGTTTTTTAAGTGAAGGTAATAATTGATTCATTTTAGTTGAGGATCTTTGATAACTTACATATCTGAATTAATATTCTTACTATTTTTACAGTAAAATAATTTAATATTTTCAAGGCTGCTGCAGAAATCTTGCTATTCAAATTAAATTCATTTTACTCACCCACTTATTCTATGTGCCCCATATGTGATGGGAGTATAACATGCATGGTTTCTAATCCTTGATATAACTCAGCGAAGTAAGCTTTATTATTATCATTCTCCATATGAATAAAGCCAAGCTGAGAAAAAACAAGTGGCTCTCTAAAGAGAAACCTGAAGGATGTAGACAGCAGGCCTTTCTTACAAAGGATAGTGTTGAGAGTGGGGTAAGTACAAGCAGAATGTCTCTTAGAACAATGCTTTGTTCCTATCAGTATTGGTAAGACAATGATGAAAAAAGTCAGATGAAACACAGCAAAAGAAACAAGTGAAATATTAGTGGTCAGACTATAAGTCTTCTAAAGAATGTAATCAACAAATGGCATGTTCATAGGGATAATTCCTCCCACCAGCTACTGTCATAGCCTCAACCCTACCTCCCATAGCACTTCTTGCTTTTGATATAGGTTTTTCTTATTATAGAGGTCATTGTGTTTCCCCCCCCTTAAATCATACAAAGACCGTGAGTCCATAAAGTATCCCTTATCTCAATTTTATTTGTAGATTACAGTTTTACATATAAGTTGTGCCTACATTCACTATTCTGTCTGAAAACATGCTATCCAACCACTCTAAGATATGCTCTGAAATTTGCACTTGATAAAAATGAATACTTTCTGATTGGAGGATCTCCGCACAGATATTATGAATAAAATATAAGAACTTCAGTGCATGGAACTTATGACGCCTATTTTATTTATTAAACTAGAGGCCCGGTGCACAAAATTTGTGCACAGGGGTGGAGTTGTTTTTCAGCCCAGGCTGCTCCCTCTCACAATCCAGGACTGCTGGCTCCAACTGCTCACCTGCCTGCCTTCTTGATTGCCCCTAACTGCTTCTGCCTGCCAGCTTGACCACCCCCTAACCACTTCCTTGCCAGCCTGATTGATGCCTAACTGCTCCCCTGCCAGCCTGTTTTCCCTAACTGCCCTCCCCTGTGGGCCTGGTAACCCCTAACTGCCTTCCCCTGCAGGCCTAGGTTCCCCCCAACTTCCCTTCCCTGCAGGCCCAGTCACCTCCAACTTCCCTCCTCTGCTGGCATGGTCACCCCTAATTGCCCTCCCCTGCAGGCTTGATCACCCCCAACTGCCCTCCCTTTCAGGCCTGGTCTCTCCCAACTGCCCTCCCCTGCTGGCTTGATCAACCACAACTGCCACCCCTTGCAGGTATAGTCCCTGCCAACTTACCTCCCCTGCTGGCCATCTTGTGGTGGCCATCTTGTGTCCACATGGGGGCAGTCATTTTGTGTATTGGAGTGATGGTCAATCTGCATATTATTCTTTTATTATTAGATAGGATAGAAGCCTGGTGCACGGGTGGGGGCCAGGTATCTAGAGAATGCTAAATGAATGTTCATTTAATTAAACAAGGATTGAGGTATATATAATAGATGATGTTGGTTATGAGAGCAGGAATGATACAATATACACTTTTGGGAAATTCACAATAATATAACCTTCACATAAAATAGATCACAAACACATTTTGTTATAAAATATAGTTTCTTCAGTTGAATCTAAAACTACCACAAAGCTCCCTGTCAGTGACAATAAGCATTACTGCTCACATATCTCTGTGTTATCTAGTATTTGGCTAATCTAGGTTGGTCTAGCTGGGTTTAGCTCTAAGTTCTGGGTTGCCTCATCAAGGTCAGCATCACAGATCTGTTATGTTTTTTAGACCAGAGACTGCATGTAACAAGAGGTAGGAAAACAAGAGAGCAACTAACCACACAAACTCATTTCAAAATCTCTTCTACATCAAATCCATTAACAACCTAAATGCCAAAGGCATCACAATTACATGGCCAAGCCTAAAGTCAAAGATGAGGAGTGCATTCTACTCACAGTGACATTATCAGATGCTAATCAATAAATATTTCTGCCCTCAATAATTGGGACTTATAATTTCATTGACATCAGCCACTTTTTTTTCACTAATATGTAAAGAAAAGAACAAATCATTGCACACAACCTAGGGAGCATCTCTTATAGCTGTATGTAGGGGTTTCCATTTGCATTTTATTCTATGTGATCAAGTCCCTTGAAATTGTATACTTGATATGTATGATTGTCTAGTGGATTTAAAGCTGGACATGCATGAGTTATTAATAATTTTATCTTAAATTACTGGAATGTCCATGTAAAAAAAGCTCTTCATAAAAATAATTCTAGTTAATATTTTATTTAGAAATAATATGTTTTGACAAAAAAAAAAAATAAATGACTGAGACAGTTCATTTAAGGAGTGGTATTTGAGCTAAGACTTGAAGGAGAAGAGAGAGTAAGTCTTGTGGATATTTGGGGAAGAGTGTTCCAGACAAAAGGATGGGGAATTTTAGAGTTTCTGCAGCAGAAAAATACCCTCTGTGCATCTAAGGAAACCAATGTTCTTATGTTCTTATTTTATCATTTTTTGAGTGATGTATACCATGTTTATGTCTGTAATGAAATATTTCAAAAATTAATCTGTTTTCTCATTTTTTTAATGATCTACATAATATATTTTAAGGCCTTGTTAATGAACCTGAATCAATTTAGACTATAATATCTTCATGGTGAAGTGGTCTTTTTATGATAACCTTTTCCTAATAAAAGGCATTTAGATATAGAGGTTTCTTTTTTTAAACAGCTTTTTTAAAACAGGCATTTATATGGTATGTCTTTTCTTATTTCCCTCATATTTCGTGTCTTCATTATAATAGCTGTATTTATTTATTGGGTATTATTATTCTTTTAATAGGAGAGTTTAGCCATTAACATAATCATTTGTATTAAGATTTATTCCTTCAATTTTCTTTTTAAAATTTTTAATATTTAATTGTTTTTTTTTCTTATTTTCTACTAAGTCAATCAAATTTAATAGAGCCTAATCTTTCTTCTCAGATGTTTTGAAAATTATGCATTCATTTTCTATTCTGTCAGTGACTACAATTAAATAGTATAATCGATTATAAACATTTTCCATTTTCTGGAAAAGTTTAAGAATGTCAGAAACCTTTACTTCTAATTCCCCCTACTCTCTGGATCTTTGTTTGAAAATTTTTTTTTATTTAAAAAATATATTTTATTTATTTTTTACAGAGAGGAAGGGAGTGAATAGAGAATTAGAAACACCTATGAGAGAGAAACATTAATCAGCTGCCTCCTGTACACACCCTACTGGGAATGTGCCCATAACCAAGGTACATGTCCTTGACCGGAATTGAACCTGGAGCCCTTCAGTCCACAGGCCGATGCTCTATTCACTGAACCAAACCAATCAGGGCTGAAATGTTCTCATTCTCACACTTCAATGATGCTTTAGTTAGTTGTGAAATCCTAGATTAAAAGTTATCTTCCTTCAATATTTTGATTCTATTTTCCATGTTTTAATTTATTGCATTTGAGAAATCTAATGTTAATCCAATTCCTGCTCCTTTATAGGAAATACATTTTGAATTCTGTCACTTTTGAAGTATTCTCTTTATCTCCTGGTGTTTTTCTAGTACATGTCTAGGTGCAAATTTTGTGAGCTAAGCAATTATTTCTCAAAAGCAATTGGTGCCTGCTTAACTTACACTCTCTGTCATAGGGCAGTTCAAATCAGTTCACTTGTTTGACCCATCCCTTAACCTGGCTGAGGTAATAGATAACTTTATTTGGTAAATAAGTTGATATGTGTAAAACATTCAGGATGGTACTGCTATACAGTAAGGGCTATGCAAGTTTCTGCTACAATAATAATGACAATAAATGAGGTAATGATGAAAAGGACAGAAGACAGAGAAATCATTGATACTTGAGGATTAGTACAGAACAAATGCATGAAAATCAGGATGGGGTTAGTCTATGAGGCCAGTCTAACCAGTATGACTACATCTTTCATTTGGTCAACATGTTAATAAGCACAAGAGAAAAGGTGCAATTCAATGATATCATTGATAACATGACCACATGGGGAATCTTAGAGAAGTAACACCTGCCCTGAGCACTGCAAAACAGGTGAAAAGATTGTGTCAAACGTAAAAGTGAGTATAGCCTGGCTAGTGTGGCTCAGTGGTTAAGCATCAACCTGTGAAACAGGAGGTCATGGTTTGATTCCAGGTCAGAGCAATGCCTGGGTTGTGGGCTTGATTCTCAGTGTGGGGCTTGCAGGAGGCAGTTGATCAATGATTCTCTCCCATCATTGATGTTTCTATCTTTCTCTCCATCTTCCTTCCTCTCTGAAATAAAAAAAGTGGAGTGTAATATAAGTAAAATAAAGTGAAAATATTAGGTAGAATTACATGAAATTGTAATATTTAGGCCCAAAGTGGTCAATGTGGGCAATTTAATATGGTTTAATCAATAAAGCCAATAAAATATAGAGTCTAAGCATTTCTTAATAGTTAGACTAAAACATTTCCCCTCCAGCAAGATTTAAAAAATATAGATATGAAAAATTATCAAAAATAGAGAGATCAAAGACAGTGGCATTAAAAGAAATCTGTGCATTTGACACAGACTTACGTAAATGGAGACACTTCAGATTTCACCTGTTAGGCATCTTCAGCACTATAGAAGACAAACCAGTTCAACCAGAACAAATATGGGGAGATAGTAATCAAAGGCTTGTGGAAGAATTGCCTGTAATCATTAGTGTCTAAAATATGGTAACAATTATTTGGTAAGGAGGGATTGGTCATTTAAAAAGTTTTTAGCCTTGCTACTTATTTAATAAGATGTTGGTGATGTATGTGGTTCACATTAAGTATTGTTCTGGCTTACCTCAATTAGTGATGTCTTCCTGTTCAGAATCCCTTTCAAGTGTTGCACCTGCTTCCAGATGCAAATATCTGCATATATCAGTATATATTTAAAGGTGACGTTTGCCTGGCTCTGCCAGGTTTGGTTAAGTAAACAGTTATACATCTAGTATCTATGTAAGAACTGACTTTGATGAGCATAACCAGGTAATCCAGCTTTACAAAAAGGATAAGTGAACTTTTGCTTATGATAAATAGCAGTCATCTCCCAAAATGATTTTACTGATCACTACTATTTTGATTTAAATGGGCTCAGTTAAAAGCTGGATTTCAAACGGATCGGCAAATACAGTACAGTTCTGTGAAGGAGACTACAGAGCATCAGCCAAAACATATCAAACAGATCTGCATTCCTATGTTAATAATGCAAAACCAAAGGAAGGCTAGATATACATGCATCTTCCTTCCCTACCAGATTAAATTATAATTAACAAAAAGCAGGAGACCCTCCCTGGAAGGAAGATTTAAGTGCGGAACACAGAAGAGAGTGTTCCGTTGGCCATATGCTCTGTGGGTGTGCCGCTGGCAAAGTACAGTGTTGGAAAGATGCTGCACTTCAGTGTGACACACGTTTTGTTTTCCTTACACTGCAGACAAAGCAGCAAGTGAGAGTGATTAAGTTATATCACAGAACATGAAATATTCTTACCAAAGTCCGACTTTGGTAGCAATTTCCTTTTTGAATTTCTTCTCTTATGACTGTTTTACAGTAAATGATGCACTGATGCTATCAGCATGAATTTCCCTCCCCCACACCTCATGGCTCATGAAACCAACATACTAATAATAACTGATATTGAGAAAAATGTGTGCCTGGCACCTTGCTCAGTTTCTTATGTGTGTTGCATCATTTAATCATAACATATGCATATATGCATAGCCCATGGACACAGATAATAGGTTGGTGAAGGCCTGGGGTGGGGTGGGAACTAGGTGGAGGGGGGCAGTGGAGAAAGTTGGGGGACATCTGTAATACTCTTAATAATATAGAGTAAAAAATCATAAGCACGGTTTTGTGAGTTGAGTGATGGTAATTTACTGACAAGGAAACCAAGACTTAGGAAGTTTGTAGTGCTTGTTAAGGTTCACATTGCCACAAACAAAGGTAAGGTTTCTAATAAGGCTCACATGGCAGAGCTGGGATTTGAACTAAGGTATAAACCCAGATTGTAATTGTAAGCCACTAACTTTCTCCAGTAAAAGTTCAATATCTGCAGTCAATGATTTATAGGGACCTATTTCACATACTAATTAGGATGAGAAAAATCTCCCAAAGCCAAATTCTATCTTAGCAGCATTAATGGTGATTTGGTTTGTTGTTGTTGTTTTCTCAGACTTAGATGCTACTAGAAAATATGTGAGCTCAAGGAATCTGTCCTTTATGGAAAGCTTGAGTGGAAATTGTCTATCTTCGCTTGTTGGTGTATGCTTGTGTATGTATGTTTTTCCTCCATTGCTATGACATCATTATCCTATAAATGTTAATTTATAGAAAAATAAAATTATGTATACATATTTAAAAATTTATACATTGATAATTTTCAACTTACTTAATGATATTATTGTCATTATGATCTCCAAACTTTTCATTTAATTTATAAACTTGCCCATATCTACTATTGAGCATCTTTGACCCAACTTCTTAATTTTAGGCAGTATTATAATATTAGTCCATGAAAACCACAAGATATATTGTGGTTCAAACATTTAATTTATGCTTGTTACTCTTTGGTAGAAATAACATAAAATTTTGGACAAGAAGATATATGAACTCAATCAATTCATAATTCCTTTATGTTAGGATTACATATTTATAAAATGGATAAATATAACAGCTTCAATTTATTTAATGGTTGTAGGGATTATGGAATATGCCTTATTAAGAAAATACTTTTTAACCTAAACAAGTAATGAATAGTAAAATTTTTACTGTGCCACATTTAAAGCAATTTCTTTCTACAGTGTTTCCTAGGCAGAAACATACAGAAGTAAGTCAAACAATACAGAAAAAAAAATATTATGAAGAGACTAAAATCACCCCTATATTTGCCATCTAGAGATAATATTCATGTTTTGATGAACATATGTTTAGGCACTTCTTCATGCATTTATATTTATATGAAATCTATAAATATATATAATTTTAAAATTAAAAGTGAGATCATATTCTACATGCTGTTTTAAAATATGCCCCAGCAATCTGGTGTGGGCATCATTCCATGTCACTAAATATTGATTTACAATTTTTTATGATAGTGTTTTTTTTATTAAATATGCAACTTTTAAGTATGCAGCTAGAGGAATTTTTACAAAGTATAAATAGCATATACTAGAGGCCTGATGCATGAAGATTCATACAAGAATGGGCCTTCCTTCCCCTGGCTGCCAGCACCGCCTTCACTCTGGCAAGAGCTGCCTGTCCGCCTTCCCATGCTGTCCAGAGGCTCAGAGCGGCTGGGGTGGTGTGGAACGCCTGTGTTGTTACCATGGCAAAAATGCAAGCGTCCCAAACTGCTCTCAGCTGCTCAGTGCCTGTGTATGCAAATTAATCCTCCATCTTTGTTGGGTTAATTTGCATACACACTCCTGATGGGCATTGCAAAGATATGGTCAATTTGCATCTCACTCTTTTATTAGTGTAGATACACCTGCTAGACTAAGATATAGAACATTGCCAAAAGTCTAGAAGCCTTCTTTCTATCTCTTTCTAGTCATATTCCATACTATCCCTGTAAGAGATGTTCTATTATTTTCTGGCTTCCACAATTTCTTTTGAGAGGTCAGTTGAAAATATTTTTAGCCATCAGCTCTTTATCATTTCTTCTCTGTTCTCACTCCCATCTTCTGGGGATATTAGGTTAGAACTTTTCTTCTGGGCCCTTCTGTTATTCTCTATATTTTCCACTCTTAGTTAGCCTAGATATTTTCTATTAACCATTCTTTCATTTATTGGTCTTCATTTCTGTTAAGCCCTGGTAGTGGTAAGCCTACCTCGTGGATTTCTAATATCAACTATGACTTAGCTTTAAATTTTCTGATTATTTAAAAAGTAAAATACAGCTTTCTATTGGTATTCTTAATCTTTTGATTAATACACTGGATAAAGAAGGTGAAGTAAATAGCTAAAGAACATATATGCATACCCAATGGACACTGACAATAATTAGGTAAAGGCCAAGACAGGAGTAGGTGGGGGAGGGTGGAGATGGGCAAAGATGATTCCTGTAAGAATGTCAACACTAATATATTTTAGTAATAAAAAAAGAAGGTACACTATTCTAGACATACACAAAAATAAAAAATTTGTTTATTTTTATTTTTTCCTGCTGTTCAACTTATGAATTTAGCAAAAGCTGAAGGCTAATAAACCACAGAGTTGCATGCCCTTCTTTGGATCTTCCTGTTTTTAGATTTGGTCCCTTCATTTGTTCAGTTAAAGAACTCCAAATACTACTTTCATCCTCTTAATCCCTTTGGGATTTTTTTAAAAGCTTCACTTTCATTTCCACTCTGTAATCATGATCTTCTGTTGTGTTTCTCAGTTTCCTGTCCTGTACCAAGGATCTTCAAAACACTGGTGGAGATGTCGGTCCCCTCTTCCATGTCTTTTTTTTCCTGGTTTTAGCTGCTTATGTCTTGGTTGCTTTATCAGTTCTCCAAAGATTTCAAGTAGATGTTATCTATGTTTTACCTGTATTTTCTAATTGTTGTCAGCAAAAGCATTTGCCAGTGACAGTCTACTTGACTACAATTGGTCATAGATGTTCAAAATTAGTTTTAATGCTGAAATAATTGCACATTGTATAAATTATGATAGGCACAATTTCATATAGCTTTTTTTCTATTGCTTTAATTTCTATCAAATGAAGAGGCTATTTATGTATGTAGTGAATATTTTTTTAATATATATTTTAAGTCCTTTACCTATTTTCCTATTTATTTTTTCTTTTAGCTATAGGGTCTATTTGAAATTGAGGATATTGACCTTCTAAGTTTTATTGACATTAAAATTATCTTCCTAGTTTACTTTTCAATGTCAATTGTGGTATTTTTGATGTATAATTATTTAAAAATGTACATGACCTCTATAATTATTTCATATGGTTTTTGCTAGTACATCATTCTTAAAAATTATATCCATCACCAAAGGTAATGACATTCATCTATATTGCAAGAGTAATATTGTTTTATGTTGTATATTAAGTATTTAATATATATATCTGGAATTATTTTAGCAGATTCATGTAGAAATACATAATAATTTTTCTGTACTTTTATGGAAATGGCTAGGCAGTCATTTCAGAACCACTCAAGAAATTATTTATTCTTTCACAATTATTTTTAATATCAACATTTTCTTATATTAACGTATGCTAAGTTCCCATACAATTTAAATAGATTTAAGGCTTTACTATTGTATCTCTACAATCTTGGTTTATGCATTTTTTACCTATATGTTGATGTCTGAAAAGATGTCTTCCTTCTTATTTTCTCAGAATATTTCTGGATACACTTGCATGCTTATGCTCTCAGATTTGCGCTATTTAATTTTCATATTTAAAAAGAATTTCTTAAGAATGTTATTGGGCCCTAGCTAGTTTGGCTCACTAGATAGAGCATTGGCCGGGTTCTATTCCCATCAAGGCCATGTACCTTGGTTGTAGGTACATTAGCAGTAGGGGGTGTGTAGGAGGCAGCTGATCGATTCTTTCCTCTCATCAATGCTTCTAACTCTCTAGCCTCTCCTTTCCTCTCTGTAAAAGAACAATAAAATATACATATATGTGTGTGTGTGTGTGTATATATATATATATATATATATATATATATATGCATATAAAGATTGTTATTTGGATTGTATTACATTCAAACATTTAGTGTTCCTATTTGGTAGTAATTGCTGCTTGTAGAAAAGTATATTAATTAGTTATTTTGCATATTAATATATTATTTTTCTGGGTTTTAAAAATCTGTTTAATGACTTTGTTTAGTGTGAGCCCTTTATAAATATGAACCCAATTTCTGAAATCATGCTAAAATAATCAACTCTTCAAGGATAGCCAAATTGATCAAATTTCATTTTTAACTTACAGAATGTTGGGTTGTAATTAAGAAACTAAATAATATTAATAATAATACAGCATTAACAATATAGAAATGATGACAAAAATAATTATATAGTGTGCTAAAAATACAGAACCTCTAGTGAGACTGAGCACAAACTTTACCTCCACTTAATAGCAATCTGGCACTGGGAAAATTACTGATGTTCTATATCTCAATTACTTCACCTTTAAAATAAAGTTATTGTTATTAGTAAATGAAATGATCAGGTTGCTGTTAGTTGTTGCTGTTATTATTATGATCAATAAGGTATTAATATTAGTTACTGAGCATCTATCAAATACTTGGCACTATACCATAAGCACCAAATAATTTATCTTTAATCTTCACCCATTTATGTAGGAAACAAATTAGATACCCTCTCTTCTTATTTATCATAGTGGATACATGTACATGCCCATATATAGGATAAAATTATTGTACACAGGAACAAATTCATCTGGGAGTCATTATGAGGAAATAAAATCTGGGATAATAATAAAACTCCAGTAATATTGCCTAATTTCCTGCATCTCCCTTTCTATTTCTTAGTAGACATATTTTGATGAAAACTCAATCACCATTTCTTAGTTATACATTCCTTTCTCTACTACTCCCTTTGCCATCATCACAGTTAGATACTGAGGATAATTGGGAAGCAAAAGGATTTAATCTTCAAGTGGGAGAATAATCGACAGGAACAGATGGAACATTTTAGAAAAAGAGATTGTGATTTTATGAGCTCCTCCAAAGCTACATAAACTAAAGGAGATTGAGGAGAAAGAAAAATTATTTCCCAATGGCTTGTTTTTCTGAGTTTGTTGTAATTAGATAAGGACAAATCAGGAAATATTCCATCTTTTTTTCTTGCAAATATGTATATTATATAAGCAAATTGAAATTTATTTGTAGTTTTTTTCTTTATAGATTATAGTATTACATTTGTGTTGCCCCCATTTCCCCTCCCAACCCTCAACTCATGCCCTCACGCCCCTGATGTCTGTGTCCATTGGTTAGGCTTATATTCATGCACACAAGTCCTTTGGTTAATCTCTCCCCCTTACCCCTACCCTTCATCACCTTCATTCTGAGGTTTGACAATCTGATCAATGCTTTGTTTCTGGATCTGTTTTTGGTCATTTCTAGTTTTATTACTCAAAGATGTGCTAGCTTTTTTCAAAGTTTTTAAGAGAAACTTTGGGTATGTAATTTAGACACTGTAGATGTAATAGAATGATCTGCTATGTCCTTAGGAAGGATGGTTGGCCCACTGCAGAGTAATGCATAGGTGTTATATTGTTGTGGTCACCATATTTTGGCGTAAATCTTCATATCTGTTGTTTAGAAACTTAATTTTGTCAGGTACCCATAATAATTTAGGTTTTTTAACCAATATCATAATAGAATGTTACAGCAACCAAAAAGTCAATCTGGTAATTTGTAAAAAAATAAAATAAAAAAAAATACAATGATAAAGGACCAAACATTCTAGTCTACAGGTCAATATAATCGCTTCCTAGGGGTAAATTTGTATAAGATGTTATTTGGCATTTGGGAGGTTGTGAGGTGAATGTGCAGTGTTAATCATTTACACCATCTAATTGTCAAATCCTCTTACATCATTTTCCTAAGGTGATATGTCAACTAAACAGACATGGTATTGGGGTCTTTGCCTTAGAATATGCTGGTAGCAAAAGTATTTGGGGATCCCGTTTCTTAGGCCTCCAAGTTGATGGTTGTCCTTTTTCTAAAGTCATCTTTCGTCAGATAGAATCAGACAAAAGGGATAAGGTTTTATTGTTACCATTTGTATTTCAATCTTTCTTCTACATCAATGCAATTAATTTTTTTAAATTAAATTTATTGAGGTGACATTAGTTAATAAGATTATATAGATTTCAAGTGTACATTTCTATGACACATGATCTGTATATTGCATTGTGTGTCCACCACCCAAAGTTAGATCATCTTTTGAAATCAACATAATTAAAATAAGGATATTCATGTAGCTTCATGGACACTTCTGTAATGATTATTACTTAAGTATGAGTCATGTCTACATGTATCATTCCTTCAATTTCATCAGAAAGTGTTACCTAATTCAAGTCTGGGATATATCTTCTTGTTACCCTATACTGTTTCATATATAATATGATTCCAGTGGAATTCCTCTATATTTCAGATTATAGATTTAATAAAATATATAATCAATAGAGACACTGAATAACACATGGTGATAATTATGGGATCTCCCTATAATTGTCACTCTCTATAAATGTCACTTCGACATTTCTTTCTCTTAACTCTTACTCTCTCATTTTCTTTTTCACCCATTATTTCTTCCTCTTTTTGCTCCTTTTTTATCTTTTTTTTTCTTTTCATCTCTCTTCTCCTTTTCTTCCCCATCTTTTCTTGTCCTTTTTCTAGCCAATGCCTGAAAGTAGTATTTTTAAAAATAGGTGTAGGATATAGAAAATGTTTCTACTAATAATTAACGACAAGTCATTCAATACAGTTTCTTATCTAATATCTGCTAGAATGGAGACACAATAACCTTCATCACAATTTTATTTAAAAGTAGAACATAATTATAATTTTTAATCATTAGAGACTGGATAAAATCATAAGTTATGGTCATGGATATCTTAAGAGCTTTATGTCATTAACAAAATTTTGGGTCTCAGTCATCCAGAATGTTTGATAAATAATTTCTAAGTCTTATAAAGGACTCACTGGTTTCAGATGAAATAAGCTTCTACAGTTGCATTTCTTAGCTTTTTGCAACTAAATATTCCCAATGACATGGTCTCTTTTTAAGTTACATTTTTAATATGTGCCTTAAAGGGAGCTGAATTGCTATTTATTGAATTTTGATGTTCAGTAGATTTGTGATGGGATGGAAGTTTCTATAAGTGAGTAATTTTGAAAATGTTTCCTTTTGAGATACATACTTCTGTAGATAAAATTTGAGTTTAGTTAACTAGGACTTTATTATAATTTTGTCCCTGGTAACCACAGGTATACATTCTGCTTTCTTTTTTCAATATGGCTTTCAATTAATATTTTCATAATAAACTCTCATACTAAGATGTCTGGGAAGACTCCACCATTTTTTTCTTAAATATACTGAGAATTCTAAAATTAATGGTGTTTTTGCTCCATCTATTTTTACTTAATGATACTAACATTGCAACAAAGCTTACACCAGTTGGGTGAAATTATCATAACATTCTGTCCAAAAGGCCGAGCCCTGAGCTGCTACAAACTTATGCCAGACATCAGCTAAGATCCAACTTGGAATCTGATCAGGGAAGAACTGAAATTAAGGAAAATGAGATAGAGGGTCTAGAATAATTCAGTTAGTGCTTGGACCATAGACCATAGTCGAAAACATTTAAAAATAAACCCATCACTGTAGATTATCAAAGTTTAACATGTACTAGAGGAGTGTGATACTTTTTACACTCTATGCCATGAAAACTTATCATGACATGTTGTTGTTACTTTTGTGTGGTACATCCAGCAGCAAGTGGAACTCTGTTCTGTTCCAGAGAAGCCTCCAGTGGTGCAGTGTGTGCCACCACTGTTCCACCCCTGACCATGCCACATGCACTTTGGATGTCTCCTCTGAAGGATGGCCATCAGAGACATCTAGGTATAACTATGAACTGAGTAGAAATGACACTGAGATAGTCATTCCTGTGTCATATTTTAGTCATTATATCCTTTCTACTTAAGTTCCTCTCAACACAGGTGCATTGGATAATGGAACAATATCAGGCATTTGTTTTGGAATTAGATAGTGAGCATCGATGAGCAACGCTGTGGATATACTAAATGCCACTGAATTGTACATTTTAAAAGATGAACTATATAGTATGTTACTAATATTTCAATAAAGCTATTATTACAAAAAAAAAAAAAGGAAATTTGTTGGCGCATGGGACAGCTTAGAGTTTGACACCTTCTCAACTGGGCCATTAGCATCACATTTGCTTGATCTTTCACTCTTTCCCGCTTCTCCTCCCAGGGTTCTTTATTCAACACAACTACCTCATTAATTCTTCCAAGATTCAGGTTACTCAAAACCCTCTAATGGTTTCCTGTTTCACTCAGAGTAAAATTTTACAGTTCTCTTAAGAGGCCTTATCTTTTCAACCTCTCCTTTTATTCTTCCTGCTCACTAACTCTGCTCCCATCAGCCTCACCAAGCATGCTCCCCCTTAGCACATTGTCACAGCTATTTTTCTTTTTCTTCCTTTTTTTATTTGCTTATTTTATTATTATTATTATTATTATTATTATTATTATTATTATTATTATTATTTTGTCACAGCTATTTTTCTACTTGAAATATCATTCATCCCAACACCTCCACAACTTTCTTACCTCTAATAAGTTTTTGCTCAAACATCATTCTCTTGGTGAGGCCTACCCTGAGCCCCATATTTAAAATAACTCCATGTACATCAAAGCCCTTACACCTCTCATGTAAGATCATACCTTCTCTGCTGGTCTCTTCTCTTCTCCATGGCAACTTACCACCTTATGCAGTTGCCTTATTTGTTATGTTCATTCCTGTGTCTGCCTCCCTCCATGAGACAAAGCTCTTTATTTGTTAACAGATCTATCCTCTGAGCCTAAAACAATGCTCCTGTTACATCATAGTTGTTCAACAATAAAATGCAAACAAGCTTATTATCTGGGAATTTTTAATCTGGAGGTATCATAGTCCTCAAGGGATTCCTGAATTCCTGATGTTATGCAAAATTTTGTGTGGAATATTTTAGTTTTCTGGTAAAACTATCCATAGTCCTCATCAGTCTCTCAGGTGTGGGGTGGCAGGTGGGGGGAGGAGGAAAGGACAAAAAATATGATCCAGAAATTAGAAGCATTTTTTCTTGTAATTTCTATCCATACTCTTAATTGTATTTTTATAGATTTTATTTTTATAACAGTTTTAAATTCACAGGAAAATTGAGTAGAAGGTACAGAGACTTCTCATATACTCTCTGCATCCTCCCTAACTATTAGATATTTTTTGTAAGTCAAACTCAATTACAGTTAAGTTCTGTTGCTCAGTTAAATCACATTACTATGTTAGGCATCAGTCTATTCTGCATCACTTCTTCTTTATTTCCAAAGCAGTTTTCATGGAACAGAGTGTCTCAAACCCTAATGTGCATAAAAGTCACCAGGAGATGAGAATGAAAAGCAGAAACTTATTCCTGTAATTCTGGCCCAGGGTACTTCTTTCTGAAAAAGCTCTCAGGAAACAGAGTCTTTGCTCCTAGTGTGTCCCCAGTCAGTACACCTGCCTTGTTGGCCTTGATACCCCCTGGACACACTTGTTAGGAATGTCAATTCTCAGGCCCCTCCCCAGATCTTCTGAGTTATAATCTGCATGTTCATCAGATCCTGGGTAATTTGTAACCACATTAAAATTTGAAAAACACAGATCCAGAGAGCTTTAAACTTAACTATGCCTCAGGGTTCATGGAGAACCTTTCACAAAGATGTTGTTTCTGAGAATCTGGTTAGGTGCTACACTGTGGATATTAGGAATGTGTATTGTTTCAAAAGCTCAACACAGGGTTTGAAGGGAGGCATTGAAGTAGAGCATGTGGAGGCCTCACAGGAACACTATGTGCTGTGGGATTCGGAGAGCGAAAGCCTATTTGAACAGGGGGATTTAGAGGAGCCAGTGTAGGGGGCAGGCATCCCATCCTGTGTCCCTGGGAAATGGGTCTTTGTGCCCCTGGCTCTGGCCCTAGCTGTCAGCACCCACTGCTGACTACCAGTAAAATGTGGATTCTTAGACTTAGGCTTAACCCCGAGGCTTTACTCAAAATAGCATGGCTTCACTTTTTCAGGGTTGCATAACAGGTTTTCTTATGCTTTATCCAGGTGGATTGCAGCAGGGTTCTCTCTATCCTTGTAATTATTTCTCTGCTGAGAATCTTTTCCCTTGCAAATACCAGACAGATCATGGGCTGGTGCTCAAAAATTAATGCATGCTGGTCCTGGCTCTTCCTGTCTCTCACAACGTTATAACCTCAGGCACAAGCCATTAACCACCCTGAGCCTGTGTCTTCATGTATTAAATGAAATAATGATCACTGACTATTTGTTTTATAGGATTGTTATGAGTGTCTAATGAAGTCATGGGTGGAAAAGCTTGGACTAACTATACATTTTTACAAGCCTACGGTAATTTTGTTATTATGATTTTTGGTTCATTGTTGCTTTCTGTCTTGTCATTACATTGTCATTTATTCTTCAAATTGGGTTCCCAAATTTAGTCCATTGGGAGGAGGATTGCTTGGTGATTCACATAAAAATAGGAAGCTAGAACTAAAAGGAGGTATCAGTAGATGTTATTTAGGAGAATAAACAAGAAAAAGAGTACCTAAACATTGTTGCTGAGGTGAAAGATATTTTTCATTTTAATATACTTCAAAAAATAATTGAAGAGTAAAAAAATTAATGATACAGGAGAGTCATACACCCAGATGTAATGTTTCAAATATAAAGCTAGAAAGGTAATGTGGTGGGTACAGGGAAGATCAGGAGGGTAATTATTTTATTTATATATGTCTGGCCTTTATTTTTGTACATTTCAAATGCAATGTAAAGATTCCAAGAACAGTTCATTTCCTCTGTATGCTAATGGGAAAAAAAAACACAGGAAAAATAATCTAAAGTCAAATGAAGACACTTGTTTAAACTTCCCATTTAAAGGCATATGTCAATTACAAAGTATTAATTTCAGACTCTCATCAAAAAGCCAGAAAACTCAAATTGTGACACTTTGAAGTAAAAAAAAGAAAAAAGGCAAACAGAACAGTAATCTGCTGTAGCCAGATATGATGACCTATTTTTTCATGGTCATTTTTGTAACAATAATAACAATGGCATTTTCTATCACAGAAACATTAGGCAAGTCATTTTTTAGGAATAATTTAGTTCTGGCATGCAAGAGAAACACTTCTGTACAGCATATATATATTTCACCCAAGAGGCCTTGAGGATAACATCCCCTATTTCTAAAGCGAAAGTGGGATTGGGCTATTTTGCTATCACCCATTGATAGGTACCATCCTTCTCTCTCTCTCCTGCAATTTCTTTCCTGGCTGCAGGGAAGAGAAAAAAGGAAATTTTATTATTCTTCAAAATTGCTATCTATAGTATTTTGATAAATGCCAAAAGTAAATTACATTTATGGGAAGGCATTGTAGAAAGTATGGGAGAAAGAAAAAGCATAACTCATGGTCATAGATGTCATTTCCAAACATGAAAATCACATATATTCTCGACTTCTTTGAAAAGGATGCTTCTGAACACCATCTCAGGCTGCAGAGAATGTGGCCTTCAGTGCTGGCTACACAGCAAGGCTTTCGTGGATCACATGAGTTTTTCCTATAATTGCCAGAAAAAACACAGGATGCCCAGTTCAATTAGTCATTTTTTGATTAAATAACAAGTAACTTTTTAGTATCAGTATGGAGTGATTCTAAAAAAAATAAAATAAAATAAAATAAATAAATTATTTTTTGTCTATAATTCCAATGTAGGTGGGTGGTTTCTTGTGCTTCTATTTGTTAAATCTGACTACAAATTGGCTTAGCGTTGTTTTTGTTGAAAGGAGCCTTTAGGGTATTAAAGTTTATTTTCTGTGGACTGTCTCATCAGAGCAGTTTTAACACCTCCCGTGTGCTATACTTGCCACTGTAGGGTGATCCAAATGTGAATTCATATCAACGAAAATGTAATGAGGGAGCCAGAATTCTAGAAGGGCTGATTCTCCTAAGAAATGGGAAGGGGAATCTTTGGGAGTCCTTTCCACAAGAGTGAGATAGTGAGGGTCTCATGTATCTGGGCATGGCTGTGAGAGCTTTTTCCTGAGAGAAAGTGGATGGGACCATCACTAGAGGCAGTGTGAGCAGCTCACGTGCTCAGGTGGACAGAGAGAGCAGTAACAGATGCCACAAATAAGAATAAGAAATTCTGTAGGGCAAGGGAGACCAAGGAAGAGTCCTGCATGTGGTGACATATTTTGTGAAATCTGTTGCCATCTTATCAATGAACCCCTACACATTCATGGCTTCTGAATTAAGACTTCTAGCCTTTCTTCCTCTTCCTTCCTTCCTTCCTTTTTTTATCTTCCTTTTTTTTTTTTTTTTAAACTCTGAGATCAAGCACAGTCAGACCACAGGAAGAAGCCTACTTTGGGAAGGTTCCCCTCTAGGATAGTGTAGCTGTTGACAGAATGATGGCAAAAGATTCAGATGGGGAAAAAAAAAATGAAGATAAACCAGACCTAAGCTCTCTGGGCTCTTGAACAATTGCCCCAGAAGAGATTTCACAATTATGAGTTCTGTGAGCATATGTGGTTTGTAATTATTTCTCTGCTGAGAGATTCTAAGCAGATGATTTAAGCAGCATTATGTGACAATTTTTATTTTTGAATAATTTTAGATTTATAGGAAGTTATAGAAATAGTACAAAGAATTTTATATACCTTGTTCCCAGCTCCCCCTACTCTTAAGTAATTATGGTATATAACACTTTAGTGACACATTAATATAAGTAAATAAACTACATATTGGTACTAGGATCCAATCTAATCCTGGAAATTTAGGGTCCAGGCTTTGTACTACAAAATCCTAGAGAAATGTAGGGTGTCCTGTGCCAAGGAGAGGAAAGAAGATCTTGGTGCCACTGAGACTATTCCATACAGCAGGGGGATGTACAGCTCATTTCCTATTTTGATTTATAACCATTTCTCAACAAGTGAGGAAGGGTTATGGAGCTTGAGGATTCTCAAACTTGAAATCACTGAAGGAGATTTAAACAACATTGATGCTTGGGTTCCACTCCAGGTATGTTGATTTCATTGGCAGGGGGTACAGCCTGGGCATCAGATTTATTAAAATTTGCAAGGAACTCATCAGAGTCTACCAGTAAAAACATCTCCATGTTGAATTTTATGCTGAATCAACTGGCCTCTTTTTTCTCAGCTCTTGAGAAAGGTGAAGAATTTATTTAAACGCAGCTATTGTCATCATGAGTCAATCAAATCTTAGTTTAAGTGTTCTATTGTCACTTCCAATTTAGAATAGGTGGGATTTATATGACATGCGTTGTTTTATTTTTGATGAGATAAAGTCTATTTAGAAAGTCACAGAAGTAGAAGTGAGCTGTAGAAGAAATGAGCTCAGGGAACAGTTAGAGCATAAGAAATAAGGGCTACTGAAGCTTAGGGGAAAGGGGAGAGAGAGGGACAGGGAGAGGGAGAGGGAAAGAGAAAGAGAGAGGGAGAGAAAGAACAGTCCACTCTGGGGAAAGGAGGAGTCAAGGAAAGGCAAGGGCTTGCTCCATAGAGAGAGCCACTAACATACATTATTTTAGATGAACATGCATTTACCTTAGATTTGTCTTATTTCAACTGAAACAACAGCAGCATTTCATGTTAGTGTTTTCATTTGGTACTTTGGCACTCCCAAGAATAACCTTTCCTACCACAGTGAGCCCAGTTGGCCAACCTCATTGAGTTATTTCATACTTAATTGAAACTTTCTGCAGCGACTTCACAGTGCTTGTGATTTTGGAGAAACTTGAACTATAACCAAAGGGGGGGAAAATCATTAATAATCAAGAGTCATAGTGTTTTTTCTTATTTTTCCTTTCTTCTTCTTTTTTAAAAATATATTTTATTGATTTTTTTACAGAGAGGAAGGGAAAGAGACAGAAAGTCAGAAACATCAATGAGAGAGAGAGACATTGATCAGCCTCCTGCACGCCCCACAGTGAATATGTGCCCGCAAGCAAGGTACATGCCCCTGACCGGAATCGAACCTGGGACCTTTCAGTCTGCAAGCTGATGCTCTATCCACTGAGCCAAACTGGTCTCAGCCCTTTCTTCTTCTTTTTTTAATATATTTTATTGATTTTATTATTATTATTATTATTATTATTATTATTTTTACAGAGAGGAAGGGAAAAGGATAGAGAGTTAGAAATATTGATATGAGAGAAACATCAATCAGCTGCCTCCTGCACACCCACTACTAGGGATGTGCCTGAAACCAAGGTACATGCCCTAGATTGGAATCAAACCTGTAACCCTTCAATACTCAATCCAATGCTCTATCCACTGATCCAAATCGGTCAGGGCCTTATTTTTTCTTTCTTGAGTGAAATCAAGACTTCATCAGGAATCCTCTTTCAGAGGTTAAGGTCATGTAATCTTTTAATTTTAGGGAAATGTATATCAAACTGGCCTGAAATTTGAACTATTTGACTTCTTTAAATGCCATTGAAAAATCAAAATGTAATGAATCTATCAATCATTCACACTGCATTCTTTCCCATTGGGAATTTTTTTATGCAGCTTGCTCAGTAATAGAGTATATACGATTTTACTCCTGCTTTAACAAATTACCACAAATGTAGTGGCTCACAACATGGATTTATTATTTTACAGTTCTGGAGGTCAGAAGTCTGAAACAGTCACACAGGGCTCATGGGGGTTTTGCAAGGCTGCCTTCCTTGT
>PVJN01008089.1:0-66680 GCA_004026805.1 Lasiurus borealis | reverse complement strand
GGTGAGAGTGGGCATCCCTGTCTTGTTCCTGTTCTTAGGGGAAATGGTTTTAGTTTTTGCCCATTGAGTATGATGTTAGCTGTGGGTTTATCATATATGGCTTTTATGATGTTGAGGTATGCTCCTTCTATTCCCACTTTGCTGAGAGTTTTTATCAAGAAAGGGTGTTGGATTTTGTCAAATGCTTTTTCTGCATCAACTGATATGACTATGTGATTTTTATCTCTCAATTTGTTTATGTGATGTATCACATTTATTGATTTGTGGATATTGTACCATCCGTGCATTCCTGGGATGAATCCTGCTTGGTCATGGTGTATGATCTTTCTGATGTACTTCTGGATCCGATTTGCTAGAATTTTGTTGAGGATTTTGGCATCTATGTTCATGAGAGATATTGGCCTATAATTCTCTTTCATTGTGTTGTCTTTATCTGGTTTTGGTATTATGGTGATGCTGGCTTCATAGAAGGTGTTTGGAAGTGTTCCTTCTTCTTGAATGTTTTTGAATAGTCTGAGTAGGAAAGGTTTTAATTCTTCCTTGAATGTTTGGTAAAACTCTCCTGTGTAGCCATCTGGTCCCGGGCTTTTATATGCTGGAAGCTTTTTGATGACTGCTTCAATTTCTTTCATAGTTATAGGACTATTGAGATGTTTGGCTTCCTCCTCATTGAGTTTTGGGAGGTTATATTTTTCTAGGAAAATGTCTATTTCTTGCAGGTTGTCCAGTTTGTTGGAATAGAGTTGTTCATAGTATTTTTTTAATAATCCTTTGTATTTCCACAGGGTCTGTTGTTATTTCTCCTCTTTCATTTCTGATTTTGTTTATTTGGGTCTTCTCTCTTTGCTTCTTGATGAGCCTGGCTAGAGGTCCATCAATCTTGTTTATCCTTTCAAAGAACCAGCTCTTTGTTTTGTTGATCTTTTGAATTGTTTCTTTGGTCTCCAAGTTGTTTATCTCCGTTCTGATCTTCACAATTTCCTTCCTACTGAACACTGGGATTTTCTTGTTGCTCTCTTTCTAGCTCTTTGAGTTGTAGATTTAGGTGGTTTATTACCATTGTTTCCTGTTTGTTGCAGTAGGCTTGTAGGGCTATGAACTTCCCTCTCAAGACTGCTTTCACTGTGTCCCATAAATTTTGTATTGTTGTGTTGTCATTGTCATTTGTTGCCATGATGTTTTTTATTTCTTCCTTGATCTCTCTGGTTACCCAGTCTTGTTTAATAGCATGCTATTTAGTCTCCAGGTGTTTGATTTCTTTCTATTGTTTTTATTATAGTTGATTTCCAGTTTTATGCCACTGTGGTCTGAGAAAATGCTTGATATGATTTCTATCTTCTTGAATTTGAAGAGACTTTTCTCATGACCCAATATGTGATCTATCTTTGAAAATGACCCATGTGCACCGGAGAAGAATGTATATTCTGTGGCTTTGGGGTGAAATGTTCTGAAGATGTCAATTAATTCCATCTGGTATAGTGAGTCATTTAGGATTGATGTTTCTTTGCTAATTTTTTTGTTTAGAGGATTTGGCCAATGGTGACAGTGGGGTAGTAAAGTCTCCTACTATGATTGTATTGCTGTCAATCTCTCCCTTAATATCCTCCAAGAGTTTTTTTATGTATTTAGGTGATCCTATATTGGGTGCGTATATGTTTACCAGAGTTATTTCTTCTTGTTGGATTGTTACCTTTAGTATTATGAAGTGGCCTTCTTTATCTCTTATTATGTCCTTCACTTTGACATCTAATTTGTGAGATATAAGTTTTGCAACCCCAGCTTTTTTTTTCATTTCCATTTGCCTGAAATACCATCTTCCATCCCTTCACCCTCAATCTATGTGCATCTCTTTTCCTGAGGTGAGTTTCTTGCAGACAGCAGATATATGGATCATGTTTTCTTATCCAATCGGTTACCCTATGTCTTTAGATTGGAGCATTTAATCCGTTTATATTTAAAGTTATTATTGATAAGTACTTATCTGTTGCCATTTTTAGTCCTTACCCCCCAGCTCCTTCTTTGCTTCCTCTTTCTTTTTATTACAGCAAACCCTTTAACATTTCTTGCATTGCTGGCCTGGTGGTAATATATTCTCTTAGTCCATTTTTTTCTGTGAAGCTTTTTATTTCACCTTCAATTTTGAATGAGAGTCTTGCTGGGTACAGTATTCTTGGATTCAGACCCTTCCTTTGCATGAATTTGTATATTTCATTCCATTCCCTTCTAGCCTGACGAGTTTCTGTTGAGAAGTCAGTAGCTAGTCTTATGGGAGTTCCTTTGTAGGTAACTGTCTGTTTCTCTCTGGCTGCTTTTAAGATTCTTACTTTGTCGTCGGTGTTTGCCAATTTAATTATAATGTGCCTTGGTGTCGGTTTGTTGGGGTTCATTTTGCTTGTGACTCTGTGAGCTTCTTGGATTTGTGTGGATTTTTTCTTTTCTATACTGGGGAAATTTTCTGTCATTATTTCTTCAATCACATTCTCTAATCCTTGTTCAGTTTCCACTCTTTCTGGAACCGCAATTATACTGATGTTGTTTTGTTTCATGTTATCCCAAAGTTCCCTTAGACTCTCCTCTTGCTTTTTAACTTTTTTTTCTAGAAGCTGCTGTACTTGGGTATTTTTTTCCTACCGTGTCTTCTAGCTCATTGATGCTGTCCTCTGCTTCTTCTAGTCTACTTTTGATGCTTTCTATCGAGTTCTTTATAGCAGTGATGTCATTGTTCATTACTTCTTGTTTATTCTGCACCTCATCTAGTTTCTTCTGCATTTCTTCTTGCTGCTTCTTCATCTCCTCTTGGCTCTTCTTCACTTCCTCTTGTCTCTTACTCATATTGTCGAATCTGTCTTCCAATCTTTTAAACCACCTTATGATCATTTCTCTGAACTCAGGCTTGTTTCTGCTTCTATTTCGTTTACTTCCTTTTCTGGTGAAACCTGCCTTTCTGTCTTATGTGGGCTGTTTCTTTTTCTGCCATGGTCTTTCTTCTCCGGTTGTCTGGTTATGTAGTTCTCTCTCCTACGTTGATTGAAAAAGCACAAATTACAATACGACCAGGTACAGCACACAAGGCGCTAAGTAGAAATGTATTCAGGATGTTAATAATCACAAATAAGGTGACCACCAATGAAGGACAAATTAGGGGTAAATAGAGAAAGAAGAAGAGGAAAATGAGGAAAAAAGAAAAGAAAGAAATGCCAAATCAAATTGGGAGAGCGAGAGACAAAAGGAAAAAAAAAAGATAAATAAATGAATAAAAAAATAAAATAAAATAAGAAAATAAAAAGGAGAAGGAAAGAGGAAGAGAAAAAAGTCAGAGAGAAAAGAAAGCGTATAAGAGAGAAAGGGGGAACAAAATATAGATGTCAGGAGACAACTCCAATAGAACAGTCACCAATCCCAATAAAGGCCAGCAACCAGTACCTAGAGCTGAATGTAAACTGCAAATAGCAACTGGTATCGAGGGAGGTGAGGGAAAAGAGAGGTAGAAAACAAAGCAAGCAAAAATCAAAATAAAATAAGTAGAATAAACTAAAAGAATCTCACAAAAAATTTCAAAAAATCGATATAATCACTTTTTAGGCAAATAGCAACAAAAGGACATAGAGAAAAAAACAACTTTTTGGCTAGTGAAGGCAAGAAGAGAGAGGTTTGTGTGGACTTGTAGTAGGGGATTTGAAATTAGATATATAAATGGGATGAAATGTTAACCAGGTAAAGAGAAAGAATAGGGAGAATCTAAAGTTGGAAAAGGGAAAGAGAACTAAGACAACAAAATGGGGAAAATTAGGAGGAAGGTGTTGGCATAAAGGTAGAGTTGAGTTGGAGTAATATTATGCTAAAGGAAAGATGAAAATAGAATGTATAACTCTAATCCCGAAATAAAATAAATAGAAAACAAAATGACACTTGTTTTTTTTTTCCAAAAAGGTAAAGTACTAATAGTAAATAATAATACTAGTTTAAAACAAAAATGTAATAATTAAAAAGGAAAAATCAATTGATGCAGAAAGAAAAAAAAAATAGTCTTTTAATTAAAATATGTGAAAATGAAAAATTAAAAAAAAGAAAAAAAAATTAGGATGGTCCTTCACTTCCACTATTATTCTGCTTGGCACTCCTGTTTCCCAGTAGGGAAGGTATTGCAGTTCCCTATGTTCCCCCCTTTGTCTTTTAATCTCTTTATTCTTTTGTGGTTATTCGAGAGTCAATTTGTGTGTCATCCAGTGGGTGGCAGTGTTTCAGATCTCTGAGACAAAGCATGGGACCTCTCTAGGCTGTGCTCAGATCCTGCTACTCTGTGCTTCTCAAAGCCAGTTTGTGGGAGTTTTGCAGCCAGGACACTGTAATAACTCCCAGGCTGTCTTTCTGCCCCAGAAAAAAAAAAAAAGGAGTCGTTTTCCAGAGCTCTCCTCTGTCAACAGCTCAGAGGGTTTGCCTCCACACTTAGGGATCACGCCCTGACCATCTTGGGGACCTCTCCAGAGGCAGCTTTCCCGCAGCCAGGCTCCCAAGGCGTGCCTGTCTCTGTTGTGCAGGGGTAGGAGACCTCACCCTGACACAGGCGAAATCTGACCCTTCCTCTCGCTGCGTGGATCTCCGAATCCGCCGCCCGCGCGTCCGCTCTGCCTGGAAAGCCGTGCTCTGGGTCCCCGGCTGCTCGGTGGGTGCCTCCGTCAGCCGCAGCTCCCAGACCTCCCTCTTATCCCAGGCGCAATCTGACCTCTCCGTGTGCTCCGTGGATCTCTGAGTCCGCTGCGTGTCCATGCCGATTGGAGAGCGGAGTTCTGGGTCCCCGGGTCCCCAGCTGCTTGATGGGTGCGCAGCTGCCGGCTTCAGATGGCTGCAGACATCTACCTCCCTCTCTGTTGTAGTTTTTCTTAATCTAGTATTTGTCTTTATATTTTTATATAATAGAAGCCACAATATTTTTACTTTTATAGTAAAATATATTTTTTCACTTTTCCTTTTTTTCTTGATGTACTATTTTAGTTAGTTAAAGGTCTCCTTAATTCCTAGGTTATACATAGTCTCCAAATTTGTTTCTAAGATTCTGATAATTTTATTTTTTACATTGAAGCTTTTAACTCTTCTGGACTGAAGGGCTACTGATAGAAGATCAACTGCAAATGGCCATTAATCTATGAAAATATTATGAACCTAAATAGTACTCAGGGAAATGCAAATGACATCTTCTGAAATATCACTTTCACTTCATGGAGTTGGCAAAATTAAAAGATCTTTTGTGAGTAGGGGTTTGGGAAACCCATGTACTCTTACCAAAAAGTTAAAAATAAAAAGCTTTGACCCAGGAGTCTGTCCCACAGAAATAACAGCATTAATGCACAAGGATACACATAAAGACAAATGAATGGCTACAAATAGAAGAATGGTTAGATGAATTGTGATATATTCTGATGTGTAAGATAGCATGAGAGTAATTTTTTAACTGAGTTGTATCTGCAATAATTGATTCCAAGGCATTTTCATAATCTTTGGTAAGTGCTTTCTTTCAGATATGTATATGTATAGTATTTCATTTTTGTTAAATAATTATATCCATTTCTGTATATATGTGACTAGATGAACATGGAAAGAGGTATGGAAGAATCTATACCAGACAGTTAACATTGGTTAACTTGAAGGGAGGCAGAGAAGAGGAGAAGTAGGTGATGAGTAAGAGGAAAAACTGGGGAAAAAGAGAAATGAAAGTACAGCATGTACGGTACAAAATTCTATGTAAAATTATGTATTTATTTGAACTTTTGAGAGCCATGAATGAAGGTATGGTCTCCAAAACTTAATGATGGCTGTTTCAGAGTTGTGGAGTATCAAGTGTTTTTTGTTTAACTTTTCTGCACTTTCCTATATTTCTTTCTTTTGCTTTTCAATGAGCATGTAATATATGAACAGGAAAAAATCTATTTTTTCTTGTGAAACTAATTTAATGGACACCTGCTATGTGCTAGAAATCACCCTGGCTGCTGGATATACATTGGTCGGGGAGGTCTGGTCATGGATCTAAGAATGTGTCAATTGGTTTTGATGCTGCCTAGATTCCAAAGTTACACAGCACCTCATTCCCCCAACCCTCTCTCTTTATTTGGAGGAGGTAATATAAGTTTTATATAGATGAAAAACATATCCAAAAATATCTAGACTTGTGTCCATGCTGTAGAGAAGAGGAACACAAGCTTCAGAAGTTCCACTTTCAACATAGTGCCAAAGTAAAGGTCATAATGGCATCAAGTTCTGTGTATAGCCTCACAGAACATTGGAGTAAAGAGAGAGGAAATAGACCAGGACTCCCAAGTCCACATTGAAGGCTAGGAATACTAAGAGAATCCTTGGAAACCAGAAGCAGTGGACCTGATACCAGAAAGCTCTAACAGACCATGTACCTGATACCCAGAGAAAACAAGGCATGATTAGTTATGCTTCAATGAAGACTGAAAGAAATAAAGTCAGATGTCCTTCTTACAACGTGTACAATGAACAAGTACATCTATACTAACAAAAGGGTAATATGCTAATTAGATTGGGTTGACCAGACATCTGGTCATCTGGTCCTCCTTCCAGACAAAGCCATGGTAGTAGAGGCCAAGGCAGAATCAATTAGGGATAATCAGGCCGGCAGGCAGTTAGGGGCAATCAGGCTGGCAGACAGTGGCAGTTAGGGGCAATTGGGCTGGCAGGCAGAGACAGGGGTGATCAGGCTGACGGGCAGATGAGTGGTTAGAAGCCAGCAGTCCCAGATTGCAAGAGGAATGTCCAACTGCCAGGATTGAGCCTTAACTGGCAGTTGGACATTCCCTGAGGGGTCCTGGATTAAAGAGGGTGCAGGCCAGGCTAAGGGAACCCTCGTGTACTGGACCTCTAGTATTTAACATTGGGAAGGGGATAGTGGATAAATTATATGAGCTATCTTCCATTATAAATAATTTGACACTGCAGTTAAAATTACCATTTCCAGTTAAATTTTAATAGTGAAATCTATTAAATATTACCAAGAGACTTATCTTCTTTGGATATAACATACCACCCTCTAATAGGAAAGTCTAAGAATTAGACTTTGAAATACTACCCTTAAAACCTCTGCTGTCATTATAAAATAGTCATGGAATGTACAGTACAGCACAGGAAATACGGTCTATATTCAATTGTAATAACTATGGGAAGTGTCAGTTGGATAACTAGACTTATTAACGGGATTACTCATCTACACTAATAAAAAAGAAAGATGCAAATTGACTGTACCTCCGTGATTCACACCAGCTAATCAGGAGTGAGTATGCAAATTAGCCTGACAAAATGGCAGATAATTTGCATAAGCAGGCGCCGAGGGGCCTGGTTTCTTGGGACCCAGGCTGCTCCTAGCCTTTAGGCCTGCATGTAGGCCCTGAGTGGCTGGGGTCCCAAATGCCCTCAGCCACTCCAGGCATACAGGTGCAGGCGCTGAGTGGCTGTGGATGGGACAGCTGCTTGCACGTGTGCTGGCACCAAGCAGTGGCCCAGGTCCATGCCCCCGGCCCAGTGCACACAATGCGGGGTTGCTGGCCTTCGGGGCATGCTCCCCCCAGGCCGCAGGACATGCCCCTAGTCCAGTGGACTCAGTGCAGGGGGGTCCTCTGTCCATGAACTGCAGGGGCAATACTTTTTTAAAAAATATATTTTTTATTGATTTTTTTACCGAGAAGAGGAGAGAGGGATAGTGAGAAACATCAATAAGAGAGAAACATTGATCAGCTGTCTCCTGCACATTCCCCACTGGGTATGTGCCCCCAACCAAGGTACATGCCCTTAACAAGAATCAAACCTAGGACCCTTCAGTCTGCAGGTTGATGCTCTATCCACTGAGCCAAACCAGTTTGAGTGTAAACACCTTTTCTCACTGCTCATTGGCTAAGCTTCCTTGGTAACTTGGGTAATAAGAATCCAGGAAGGTGATCTAAGGTTTTTCCACCACACTCCTGGAGGAAAAAATGAAGGTCTGCTGCTAGAGGGACTAAGAAATGTCATATCCTACCCTTGCTGGTTTGGCTTAGTGGATAGAGTCTTGGCCTGCTGACTGCAAGGTCTGGGTTTGATTCTGATCAAGGACATGTACCTAGGTTACAGGCTCCTTCCTGGTAGGGGCCCAGGTCAGGGCTCCTTCAGGAGGCAACCAATCAAAGTGTCCTTCTCACACTGATGTCTTTGTCTCTCCCTCTTTTATCTCTTCCACACTCTAAAAATCAATGGAAGTGTATCCTCAGGTGAGGATAAAAAAAATAAAGAAATGTCATATCCTATGAAAGACACATCTTGAAAATGCCTAAAGAACATTGTCATTTTTTTCATGGTGCAGGGACTGGAGTCTGTGTTGATGAAAACACCTTAATGGCTGGCAGTGGCTGCAGCAGTGGGGTGATGGGGCTGGCGCCTTCCCCTTATCAACCCTGTCGCTTCCCATAGAGGGGGGCCAGACTGTGGCTTAGGCCTGCTTCTCTGGGGAGCCGTTAGTAGGACATCCCCTGAGGGCTCCCAGTCTATGAGAGGGGGCAGGCTGGGCTGAGGGCCCCCCTCCCAGTGCACGAATTTTGTGCACTGGGCCCCTAGTAAGTTATATAAAAGTATAATCACTGTGCTGTATATCTGAAATTAATATAATATTGAATGTCAACTGTAATTGAAAAGTTAATATCTATATATATAAAATCCTAAGCTACCTTTCGACTGTTCTGTAGCTATGATGACCACCAAGGGACAGACGCTCATGGAAACGTGGAACAGACTTGTGAATTTCCGAGAGAAAGGATAAGGAAGTGGGGGAAAAAGATTAACCAAAGATCTTACATACATACTAGAGATCTGGTGCATGGATTCATGCACTGGTGGGGTCCCTTGGCCTGGCCTGCAGGGATCAGGCTGAAACTGGCTGGCTGACGTCCCCTGAGGAGTCCCAAATTGTGATAGTGTGCAGGCTAGGCGGAAGGACCCCAGTGGTGCATAAATCCATGCACCAGGCCTCTAGTATATTTATAAAAACACCTATCAAACAATTGCTATGATGCCAACTCTATTGGCTGCTGCTTTCTACCTCCTAAAACCACATGGAGACCCTGCCTCCTATCCCTGTTTTAGAGCCAAATAATTTAGGAAGAGGAGCAAGGCCCTGGCTGGATGGCTCAGTTGGTTTGAGCATCATCCCATACACAAAAAGTGTGCAGGTTTGATTACTGGTCAGGGCACATACCTAGGTTGCACATTCAGTCCCCCATCATACTGATGTTTTTCTCTCACATCCGTATTTCTCTCTCTCTTTCTCTGGAAATCAATAAAAACATATCCTCATGTGAAGATAGTTAAAAAAGAAGAGGAGCATGGTCAGCAGGTTCAAATGACATAAGAACTGACATCAGTGTTAGGGCACTGATGGGCAAACCCAGACCTTGCACTCAGCAGGCCAAACCATGGCTCTTGAGCCACATGCAGCTCTTTGGCCCTTTGAGCGTGGCTCTTCCACAAAATATCACAGCCTGGGTGAGTCTATTTTAAAGAAGTGGAGGAAGAAGTTTAAGTTTAAAAAATTTGGCTCTCAAAAGAAATTTCAATTGTTGTACTGTTGATATTTGGCTCTGTTGACTAATGGGTTTGCTGACCACTGGGTTAGGGGATGGAGATGGGATAGGCCACCTTTACTAGAGCAGTTTCACTGGAGTGGTAAGGCTCCAATGTTTGATTCTAGTGTGTAATGGTATCTCATTATAGAAATAATTTCCGTTTCCTTCATGGCTGATAATGTTGAGTCCCCTTTTAGGTATTTATTAGCTTTTTAATATCCTCTTTTGAGAAATGCATGTTCAAAACTTTTGTCCACATTTTTATTGGGAACTCTTTTATTTATAGTTTTCTTTAAAATTCTATATATAAGGTATTATTGGATATTTGTATTACAATATCTCTCCATCTATCTCTTGCCTTTTTTTTCTCTACATGATGTCCTTTGATAAATAGAAGTCTTTAATATTGATGAAGAGTAATTCATCAGTCTGTTATGTATGATTAGTGCTTTTATGCTCAGTTTAAGAAATATTTGTCTAACCCAAAATCATAAAGATACTTTGCTACATTTCTGCATATTTATTGTTTTTACTTTTAGGTCTACAATCTATCTAAAATGAATTTTTATGTGTGGTGTGGGATAGAGGTTAAAAATAATATTTCCAGCCAAGACCGGTTTGGCTCAGTGGATAGAGCATCAGCCTGCGGACTGAAGGGTCCCAGTTTCAATTCCAGTCAAGGGAATGTACCTTAGTTACAGGCACATCTCCAGTGGTTGGGGGGAGATTGTGTGCAGGAGGCAGCTAATCGATGTTTCTCTCCCGTCAATATTTCTAACTCTCTGTCCCTCTCCCTTCCTCTCTGTAAAAAATAAATAAAATTAAAAAAAATAATATTCCATTTAAATATACAATTTATCCAACATTATTTAATGAAAACACCATCTTCTCCTCTCTTTATAATAAATCAGGTAATCATAACATGCAAAGGTCTGTTTCTGGATTACCTGTTCTGTTTCATTGTTCTATTCAGGGCCAAAGGTTCTTAGTGGGAACAGATGTAAGTTTTGGCATCTGGTGGTACATCTTCTAATTTTGTTCTTGTTCAAAATTGTCACTGCAATTCTAGGTCCTTGGCATTTTTATGCACATTGTTTAATGTTGATTTTTTTTACAATTTATCTGCACAGAGAAGTTGGGATCTTCATGGGTATTGCATTAAATATATAGCAACATTGAGACATCCAGACTATGAACATGCTATACCTTTCATTTACATACATCTTAAAATTTTAGCAGTTTTTATATTTTTCCAGTGTGGAAGTCTTGAACATTTTTGTTAAGTTAGTCCTATGTATTTAATATTTAGATGTTATAAATAATATCTTAATTTCATTTTCTGATTTCCATAATATGCAATAAGGCTATGGTTCATATGAAAATATTGCCATAGTTAATAAATAATATTATAAAAAGAAGTTGGGTGTTGTTTGCTTGTTTTGTTAATTCTCACCCAAGGATATTTTTTTCTATTAATTTTTAGAGGGTGTGGGAGGGAGAGAGAAAGAGAAACATCAATGTGGGAGAAACATATCAATTAGGTACACCCCCCCAATAGGGCTGGGGATCAAACCTGCAACCTAATTGTGTGTCCTTGACTGGGAATCAAACCTGCAACTTTTTGGTGTATGGGATGATGCTCTAACCACTGAACACACCAAACAGTTATATAACTGTTTTTTATACTCCCAACTGTAAGCCTATTTTTGCCCACCCCTATATATTAAATATATATAAGTAATACATGTTAGTATAGTATATGTACAGTAGGTCCTTAGGTTACATCAGAGATCTATTCCTACAGCATGATGTAACACGATTTTTACACGATTTTTGCCATAAGTCAAAACCCACCTACGTAAGCATCTACATTACTCACATGGAGCATATACACAGCAGTAATGAAATAAAACAGTAAAAAAAAAAATTAAAGAAAGATAATTCCTGACCTTTACTTGTGGTAAATAAATGATAAAAAACATAAGGCACATATGTACATACATCAAAATGATGGAACTTTTTTTATAAATACTGTGGGAGATGGTGATGTAACCATGAAACAACGTACATCAAATCTGACATAACCCAAGGACTCCCTGTAATATATAGCGAATTAAATTTTATAATATGTATAATCCTATCTAATAAAAGAGTAATATGCAAGTTAACCATCACTCCATGACAAAATGGTGGCCCCCATAGCCACAAAGATGGTAGCACCCAGTCCTCTAAGTCCCACTGGAGTCCCGGCAGAGTAAGCGGCCTGGCAGAATGTTGCCCAGAGGCTCTCCCGACCTTTATAAAAAACAAAAACAAATTCACTTCCCACGGAGCAATCCCGTCCCAGCCCCAGCCGAAAGATTCCATCCCAGCCCCAGCCTGGGCTCTCAGCCACTGAGCCAGGCAGATATGGAGGAACCTTAAATGTTTCTTTTATATATATATTATTGATTTTTTACAGAGAGGAAGGGAAAGGGAGAGCTAGAAACATCTATGAGAGAGAAATATCAATCAGCTACCTTCTGTACACTCCCCACTGGGTATGTGTTCCCAACTAAGATACATGGCCTTGACCAGAATCGAACCTGGAACCCTTGAGTCTGCAGGCCATGGTTCCATCCATTGGGCCAAACTAGTTAGGGCTGTCCAATATATTAAAGGAAAAAACTCTACCTAATAAAGAGGAAATATGCAGGGGAGGGCATTTGAGGGTGACCCAGCTGTCAGGGGAGGGCAGTTGGGGACAATCACGGGAGCAGTTAGGTGTCGATCAGGCTGGCAGGGGAGTGGTTACGGGGATATCATGCTGGCAGGCAGAAGTGGTTAGGGGCAATCAGGTAGGCAGGCGAGCAGTTGGAAGCCAGCAGTACCAGATTGTGAAAGGGATGTCTGACTGCCTTTTAAACCTGGCATTCTGACATCCCCCGAGGGATCCCAGATTGGAGAGGGTGCAGGTTGGGCTGAGGGACACACACCCTCATACATGAATTTCATGTACCAGGCCTCTAGTATATATTATAATATATTACATATAATAGATTTAAACTGACCTTCTACCCAGTGACCTTTCTCAATTCACTTGTTAATTATAATAATTTGTTTATTTTTAATTTTGTATGTATAAAATATGTTATCTGCCCTGACTGGTTTGGCTAGGTAGATAAAGCATCGGCCTGCAGACTCGAGGGTCCTGGGTTCGATTCCAGTCAAGGGCACTCGAGGGTCCTGGTTTGTGGGCTCAGTCCCCAGTAGGGAGCATGCAGGAGGCAGCTGATCAATGATTACCTCTCATCATTGATGTTTCTCTCTCTCTCTTCCTTTCCCTTTCTATCTGAAATACAATAAAAATGTATTTTTTTAAAATGTCATCTGTGATAAAAATTTTTACTCCATTCATTCCAATCTTTATACCATTTATTGTACTGAGTAGACCTCTATAAATAATGATTATGGACATCCTTGCCTTTTTACCAGAATCTAAAGAAAAACCCTAAACATTTTACCATTATGTCATGAGATATGAGTGTTCTTTAGATAATCTCTATAAGTTCAATGAAGTTCCTCTCAAATTGTAGTCTGCTGTTATGAACAGGTGTTGCATTTCATTAAACACATATTTTTGTAACTATTGAGATGACCACATGGTTTTTCTTATTCTCTTAATATGCTTGATTATATGAGTTGATTTTTTGTTTTAAAAATTGCACATAAGATAAAATGCACATATCATAAACTTTACTATCTTAATCATTTTGAGTGTACAATTCAGTATTAAGTACATTCATATTGTTGTACAACCATTACCTCCATCCACATCCAAAATTCTTTCCAACTTTCTAAGTTGAAATGAATAAACATTAAACAAAAACTCCCCATTCCTCCCTCTCCTTATCCCCTGGAAACCACAATTTTACATTATGACTCTGTGAATTTGACTTTGTAACTCATATAAATGTACATACACTTTAACAGCTAGTTCTACTACATTTTGAAAATATAGATCATTGGAATAGAACAGAGAACCCAGAAATTGACCCAAGCATTATGCTCAATTAATATTTGACAAAGGAGCCTGGCCAGTGTGGCTCAGTTTGTCCAGAACATCAATTTGCCCATTTGATTCCTGGTCGGGGCACATGCCCAGATGTCGGCTCAATCCCCAGTAGGGGGCATGCAGGAGGCAGCCAATTGATTATTCTCTCTCTTTGATGTTTCTCCCTCTCCCTTCCTCTCTCTGAAATCAATAAAAACTGTGAGTGTGTGTGTGTGTGTGTTTGACAAAGGAGGCAAGAGCATACAATGGAGCCAAGATAGTCTCTTCAATAAATGGTATTGGGAAAATTGAACAAGTACATACAAAAAATGAAACTAGACTACCTACTTACACTGTATACAAGAATAAACTCCAAATGGAAAAAAAGACTTAATTGTAAGTCGTGAAACCATAAAAAATCTTAGAAGAAAACATAGCAAAATCTTAGCTATTTCATGCAGCAGAATTTTCACTGATACAATGCCTAGGCCCTAGGGCAAGAGAAACAAAGGGGAAAAATAAGCAAATTGGACTACATCAAAATTAAAAGCTTCTGCATAGCAAAAGAAACCATCTTAAAAATGGAAAGGGAACCAATTATATGGAAGATTATAGTTTCCAATAATACATCAGATAAAGGGTTAATTTCCAAAATATACAGGATGTCCCAAAAAATGATTATAAAGTCAGCGTTTATTATACAATTTTTTTTTGAAATTTAAAAGAATCTATAAAAATGAATAATTTTTTGTCAATGCCTGTTTTCAAACTAATGATCATTCTGATCCAGGCACTGTGGATAATGCAAAGCAATGGAATTGCAAACATTAAGAATCATTTTGTTCTGTATTTGTGGGCCTTCAATTCATCAATTGTTGCCAGTTTTGTACCATAAACTTTATCTTTTATGTATCTCCATAAAAAAGTCTAGTAGCACTTTAAGACAAATTTTCTTTGTTCAAAGATTAGCCTGGCTTCACCATTATTTCAAATCAGTTAAACCTGAACAGAGTGAATGTTAAATGAGTTGTCAGTTATTAAAGTGTTGTATATGTTTTGTATACAGCCTATAAAAAGAAGTCATATAACTCAACAAGAAAAAGACAAACAATCCAATTTAAAAATGGGAAAAGGACTTAAGTAGACACTTTTTATTTTATTTATTTTTTAATATATTTTATTGATTTTTTATAGAGAGAAAGGGAGAGAGATAGAAAGTCAGAAACATCGATGAGAGAGAAACATCAATCAGCTGCCTCCTGCACGCCCCACAGTGGAGATGTGCCCGCAAGCCGATACTCTATCCACTGAGCCAAACCGGTCTCAGCTAGACACTTTTTATTTATTTATTTATTTATTTATTTTACTTTTAACATATTTATTATCTGAGAAAGCTTGTTTATTTTTCTTGCTTTAATGGAACATATTCCATCAAATTATCCAAGAAAATACAGATAATTACCAATTTCTTCAAGGTTTTGAAAGACCATAAGAGAATAAACATTATGCCACTTTAATAACTTTCTCCTATATATAAGAAATTCAAGTACAGAAGTAAACTCCAGTGCTGAGGTAACATTGCAATCTTTTCCCAACATGACTACATAGGTGCTTAAGGTTATGTGAATATTGCTGTGAGAATTTAAGCTACTTGATGAACCAATAACACATCACATTTAGACCAAAAGCAGCACATTTTAGACCAAATGCACCTGAAAGGAATATTTTCAATACATGAATATATGAGTGTGTGTGTGTGTGTGTGTGTGTGTGTGTGTGTGTAAAGGTTGACTGAACCACACTGGTAACAGAAGTTAGAAGTCAGCCATTGTTGGAAATACAGAAACATACACAGTCTTCGTGTTCAAAGTCTTCAGGGGAATTTCTTCTGTAATTTCATCCATCTGAGATTCATTCAGAAACAGCTTTAGCTTCCTGCTGCGAAGGCCAAACATCTTGGCTGCTTCACACAGAAGACCTTCATAGGTCAGTCCATTCTACCCAAGTGGGTTTTCCAGCAGGAGGGTTCCCACTGTTCCCATTAAACACTCTTGTGGGTTTGCATTTAGGAGCTGTAAGTTGATATACTGACAGAGAAGAGTACTCGGACTGTCAATCACAGAGGGAGCTGGTCCTGAAGTCACACCCAGCATCTTTCCACTAAGACTCAGTAAGTTGGTTTGGTTTTGTAGTTCTGTTTCCCCAAGGAAGAGTGCCAGCTCTGAATTCTTCACACCAAAAATGCTAGTAACAACACTCTTCAGCTTTAGGAGGTCTAACCGATTATCACCTTTTGGATTTTCCAGAAGCAGTACTCCACCTTGCTCACTGCCATTTACACAAATGTGAAGATTGACATATGCACAAACAGGGCCAGGTATGGAGGATCCCCTGGTGAGTGTAATTTCCAGGTCAGACCCCTTTAACTGCATTTTTTCTTGAATAAGAATTTTATCTGATGTAGGGACTGGATATGGTTTCAAGGGAGACTTTATGGTGGCAAATATGAACTCCATGTGGCTTTCAATAATGGTGCTCAGATAATTTCCTTCAGACTTTGCTGTATAATAAACTGTTATTTCGTCAGTGGGAACTAGATTGCACTTTTTGCAAAGTTTCTGGATGTGATTGATGACTTCCCGAGCCACCCCCTGATCCACCATCGCCTGGTCAGGGGTGACATCTAAGAGAACCAAAGCCTGAGCATCTGAGTGTGCTTCAAACTGTGCTGTCTCAACTGTTGCTTGATCAAAAGTGTAGAAGAGGTGAATGTCATCTTCATGTAATTCATGGCCTTCCACAACAATGGTCCCACTCTTCTGGAACTGCTTCAGCTTCTCACTGCTCAGCTGCTTGATGGATGTCATCACTGCCTTGAAGGCTCCCTTCAGCTGCTTCCCCAGGATCATGTGATCTGGCCCTGCCCTTAGACAAATACCATACTTGTTTTTATCTGTAGACAATGTAACCTTTCGAACATTCAACTCCTCAATAATATGCTTCTCCAAAGATCTGATACTACTGAGAGCTTCCGGATCTTGATGGATAATGACAATTTCTTTCAAAGGATACTTTATTGGAATAGTTTTGCTATCACGATCACTCGCCCCAAGTTCAATAACAGACTGCATTCTAGATACTGCACTCTCGGTTTTCTTGTCAATCAATTCCTCTCGAACACGGGACAGCATGAGGTAGTGGATGCTGAGTATATCTTTGTCTTGGACAGAAACAGGGTCAATCAGCATTTTAAGATTCTGGTACATCAAATTCAGTGAGAAAAGGTGTATACGGGGCCATCAGTTTGCACAGAGAAAGCAGAACACTGAACAAGGTTTCCAGGGCTCTAACACAATCCTCCATCCCATTTTCACCCTTTAATCTTCGGCGGTTCATCCTGACATACCAATTGGTCAGAACATCGACAAACTTGACCAGGCGGGGCACCACACTCTAGAGCCTATAAGCTGCCATTTCAGTCTCAAAGAAGGCAATGAGCGACTGCATAAAGGACAGGATCCACCGGTCTGTGATGTTGGCACTTTCTTTAACTGTGTTCTCATTGTAGAGGAATTCCATTTCTTCCTCCTTCTGCAACCTCAGGACATTCTGGATGAAGAAGCGATAGGCATTGTACCAAGGGAGTAGATCGTCATTGAGAACATCGCGAACATCTTCCTCCTTAAAGCGGAGGTTTTCTGCTCTCACCACAGGAGAGTTAATCAGATACAATCTGAGGGCATCAGCACCATATTTATGGATGATGGAAAGTGGATCTGGATAATTCTTTTTCCGTTTGCTCATTTTCTGGCCATAACTTGCAAGGACGAATCCGTTCACAATCACATTCCTGAAACGTGGTTGTCCAAAGAGAGCTGTGGCCAGCACCAGCAGAGTGTAAAACCATCCTCTGGTTTGATCAATGCCTTCAGCAATGAAGTCTGCAGGAAATGCATCTTCAAACTCCTTCTTATTTTCAAATGGGTAATGAACTTGAGCATAGGGCATGCTGCCACTCTCAAACCAACAGTCAAACACTTCAGAGATACGACGTAGAAATCCCTTTCCACAGCGTGAAGGAATGGTCAGATAGTCAATGCTCTGTGGAGATCTGAAATCTTTGTTCCCGACAGTTCTTCAAGTTCTGCCATTGACCCAATGCATACTATCTCCTCGAAGTCCTTGCTGACCCACAGAGGGATGGGGGTGCCCCAGTATCTGTTTCTGGAAATTGCCCAGTCACGCGCATCTTTCAGCCAATTTCCAAACTGCTTTTCTCTCACAAACTCCAGGACCCAGTAACACAGGTCATTGTTCCTCATCAGCTGGTCCACCATGTGCTCAACCCGCACAAAACAGCTGGGAACCACTTTGTAAATGAGGGGAGTATCTGACCTCCAGCAGAAAGGATAGCTATGAGTGAAGGTGCTGGCAACAAGAAGTTGGCCTTGTTCCTTCAGCATCCTGATGATATTTTTGTCAGCATCCTTCACATACTGTCCCATGAAATCTGTCACTTCTGCTGTGAAACAGCCGGAAGCATCCACAGAGCACACAGGGACAGAATCTTTCTGAATGATGTTGAAGTCCATACAGACCCGATAGTCATCAGCACCAAAGTAAGGAGCTTGATGCACCACCCCAGTGCCTTCTTCCTCCCTCACATAGTTGTCGACAAGCACTGTAAAAGCACCATGCTCTTTCCACTTCACAAAATAGTCAAACAAGGGCCTGTATTTCTTGCCTTGGAGAGAAGAACCTGGAAATCTTTCAAGGAACTCACAGTCACTCTCCAATTTGTAGAGGGCTGGTAATCTGGCTTCCATTAAAATGAATGATTTTCCTCTGATAACATCTTTAATCTTTACATACTGCATATCTGGATTAACACAGAGGGCAAGGTTACTAGGCAGAGTCCAGGGAGTAGTTGTCCAAGCAACTAAAGATATATTTTCATCTTCCTCCAAAGGAAAGGTAACAAATATTGAAGGATCTTGAACATCCTTGTAATTCTGATGAGATTCAAAGTTGGAAAGTGGAGTGTTGCATGCAGTAGAAAAAGGCATGACTTTCACATCTCTATAAACAAGGCCTTTATCATAAAGTTGTTTGAAGACCCACCAGACATATTCCATGAATTCTGGGTAAAGTGTTTTATAGTCATTGTCAAAGTCAATCCATCAGCCAAGTCTGGTAACAGTAGACTTCCACTCAGTAGAATATCTCATCACAATTGCTTGGCACTGATTGTTGTACTCCACAATCCCCATTTTGGCTACATCCTCTGGTCCTCTGATTCCTAGTATCTTATCTATTTCTTATTCCACAGGTAAGCCATGACAATCCCATCCAAATCTTCTGTCAACATGAAACCACTCTGGTGAGCATATCTTGTAACTATATCTTTAATTGTTCCTGCAAGTATATGTCCATAGTGAGGAAGTCCAGTTGCAAAAGGAGGTCCATCATAGAAAGTAAATTTTGGCCTATGTTTTGACTGTTTTAGGCATTCTTGAAAACAATTAAATTCGGACCAGAACTGCAAGATTTTCTCTTCTTCAACAGGAAAACTGATGTTTTCTGGAACTTGTTGAACCATTTTGTTGCTGAAAGCCCACCGGGAGCCTGGAATGAACCGCACACGAGGAGCCCGCTGTCCGAGGTGACGCAAGGTCGCGAGACACTTTTTAAAAGGGGACATACAGATACCCAAGAGACATATGAAAAAGTGCTCAAAGTCACTGATCATCAAAGAGATGCAAATTGAAATGACAATGATGTATCTCACAAACTACCAGAATGGCTACTATCAATAAAGCAACAAGTGCTAGTGAGAATGTGGAGAATAGGGAACTAGTGCGCTGCTGGTGGGAATGCAAATTGGTGCAGCTATTGTGGAAAATAGTATGGGAATTTCCTCAAAAAATTAAAAATGGAACTGTTATTTGACCCAGTGATCCCACTTCTAGGAATATACCAAAGAATCCCAAAACACCAATCATAAAAATATATATATGCACTCTAATGTTCATAGCATTATTTACAATAGCTAAGATTTGAAAACAGCCCTAATTCCCATCAGTAGCTGAGTGGATAAAAAGGCTGTTATACATTTACATCATGGAATACTATACAGCAGTAAAAAAAAAAACCAGAATCTCTTACCCTTTGCAGCAGCATGGAGGGACCTGGAGAGTATTAGGCTAAGTGAAATAAGCCAGTCAGAGCAAAACAAGTATCACATGAGGTCATTTATATGTGGAATCTAATGAACAAAATAAACCAATAAACAAAATAGGTCCAAAAATGGTATGGATGCACGGGACAGATGGATGAATCTCAGAGGGAAGTGGAGAGAGAGGAGGCACAGAATAATCAAAAAAAATTGTATGCATAATCCATGGACACAGGTGATAGGGTGGTGAAGGCCTATGGTGAGGTAGAAGCTGGTGGAGGAGGGTAATGGGAGGAAATGAGGGACATCTGTAATATTCTCGACAATAAAGATAAAAATAAATTAATGCTTTTTAAAAAGGCAAAAATTATTTTGTAGATATAGCCTAAAAATTGGTTCTATGCATACTTTATTAATTTTAAAGTTTTAATGATTTCCTTCAAGTTTCCTAAGCAATTTGGTAAAATTCTCTTTTCATATATTCATAAAACAAATTTTATATGGTCATTTTACCATTTAATTTTTCCATTAAAATTTCCTTTTAGTATAAAAGCAGAGTTCAGTGGTAGTTTTAACTCTGACCTCATTTATTTCAGATAAATAAGCACTTGTTCTCCCAACAATGAGACAACAAAATCAACATGCATTTTTAGAAAAATTGTAATTGGAGTATTTTTTTGTGGGAAAAGTATCACTCATTAGAAACAAAAAGTAGGAATGAAGATAAATTTAAAAATGGGGAAATTGCCTTACACTTACTGTCAAAAGTTTATTCCACTTGCAGCAATACATCCGATATACTTTTAAAAAAATTAAATTCCTACAGATTATTTTGTTCTGTTAATCTTCTGTACTTTCCACTGGTTGTATTGCTTTATTTTAAGGAAGGCAGAATTTAAAGATAGCAGAGCCTTGCCTCAGACACTGTATTTACTGTATTTTGTTGGCCTGTTGTCCTCCCATTGAGAGTACTTTCCTTTCCATCAAGGTAGGAGCTGGGATATGATCTAATTCTCTGACAGAGAGATGCTCTCCTGACAGATGCCAAAACAACTGCATTTCATCTCCAAGGAATCTGAATTGGAAGCGAGACCCAGTGTTTGTTTCAGAAGACATTCTAAACATGTACAAGGATCATAAAGTGACCTTGTTTCCTATCATCCCTTAAAATATATTCAGATTGCTAACTTGCCTTCTCATGGATGAGAGCGGTAGGGGAGGTGAAGAGTGTAAGGGACAACTCTATGACTTTTCTGGTCACTTTATGCTAAGAAATGCTCCCAAGGCTATGGTTACATTTATCCTGTGTAATAGTCAAGTCTCTGGAAGTAAATTAAAGTTGGGACACCTTTTCCCCGGATCTTGCACTCCTCCCACTCTCCCCACAGCTTGCTGTATCTCTGATCCCTTCAGAGTCAGAGCACGAGAGATAATACACAAAGGCACAAGAAAGTCTATGTGATCGGGGTGTCATGAGCAGGGACCCTACTCTCTGGGACTTTTCTGGATTTTTGAAAGACTCAGTGCTAAATGTTCTCTCCAGTATATATTTTTATTTCAGCTGGTTGTTTTTATTTAGTCAATATCTAGTATTATCTTCTAGTAGATCTGATTAGTCCTTCAGGCAGCCCTGTGGATAGTGCCTAAGAGGACCCCAAGAACACAGATCATGTCTAAACCGTGGGAAAAATTCATGCATCATCTACCCCAAAATTTGAACCCCAAAGGGGTTAACTTAACCATGAACAGCTAGCCAGGCTATCTCATATACATCAGGCCATTGATCCCCAAACTCCAGGGGGATGCATATCAAGCTTCCCAGGTGGCCTGGGTTTGAACTTTGGGGCAAGCAACCCCTTTTTTCTGTGGCGCTCTTTCCAAAGGTTTAGAGATCCTTTTCAATTTCTTTACTCTCAATATGAGGGAAAGTGTTTAACAATCACTAATAATTTCTCAGCCACTTCTTTTTCTTTTTTGCCAATTCTGTATGGTGGTCTGCCTCACAACTCACTTTAAATGCTTGCTATTTATTATCTTAAATTCTTAGGAGAAAATTCCATGTTAACACCATATTGCACTTTAGCAATGGAAGGAAGGCCTGGCGTGCAGGTGGGATTCAGGCTGGCATACAACTCCAGAATGGCTCTGCCAGGATCATCATTTGTTCACCATCTTCCAACGTCTCACCTGTTTCTATCGGTCAGCACACCAGGGCCGAGCTCAGAGGACAAGCCCCAGCGACCTTCCCATCTTGCCTCGCAGACCAAGCTCTGGTGGAGCAGAGGACACTTGTTTTTAGGGCACCTCCAGCAGGCATGGAGGACGCTGTCCAAACTTCGGTGCTGAAGCATCTCGGCTCTCCCCTTTGCGTGAAGTAGCCTCTCCTGCCACAGCCTCCATTTCACCTGGACGGCCCTCCACCAGGACCACACGGACCCAACAATCCACAGCAATCCTTCGCAGCTGCCCCAGCTCTTCTGAACATCGGGCCTTTGAACCAGAATCTTCTCGAAGGCCGACCTTTCCCAAGAAGGCCGAGGGCCAATGGCTCGGCCAGACTCACAGGGTGAGAAAGGGAGGGAATCACAGTTCACTTTTCCTGAAAGAGGTGGGGACATCTTCACAGATGGCTCAGACCATCTGGTGGTGAGATGGAGAATGGCCCGAGGGAGCCCCTCCCACATCCTAGAGACCCAATCTTTCCCTGAGGCTCAACCCTTAAATTCCTCACCTGCATGTCCATGTGAAGATAACCCCTCTCTAGTCTGGGTGACTCCCAGCTGCATAGACAGTCTACTCTTTGATCCCACGTCCTGTCTAGGAGAGCAACCTTGGACCAGAAATCTGGCCTTTACGATGGAGATGGCAACATTGTCCTGAAGGTTTTGCAGAATCTGGATGGCAGTGATGCTGGGGAGCATGAAGAATCTGGGTACAGCTCGATGGACAGCAGCCAGTTCTGAAAAGAAGGGCCAGAGGGAGCTGGAATGGGCAGCCAGACGGGCGCTGGTGGCCACAACCAACCCTTCATGGGGCTACCCAGCTCCCCTCACCCAGCCACCATTGCAGCAGCCTAGGGGCCTTACACTCCCTTAAGCAATAAAGGGATCACTGCGGGACCAGAAGGGAGACAACAGGCTTTGAGGGGACATCCCTGGGGAGCCTGCACCCAGCCCGCAGGTGGCTGAGGTGAGAGTCCTGTCCTAGGGTCATGGGGAGGGACCTCGCCCGATGCTCTGCAGGCCCCATTCCAGGACAGCTCATAAGAAGGAGTATCGCTCTGCCTACTGAAGCATGTTTCTGGACCCTTACAGCCTGTACCCCTCCTTGCCCAAGAGACCAGCTGGCATGGGAAGAGCGGCTGATACCAGCCATAGAGGTAATTGAAGTCTTTACCTTCAAGACACATGGGAGTAGCCAAGTTCCTTGTGGGAAAATACCTTGATATTCATCCATTAACAGGTGGTTAGTTTGAAATATATTGTTTTGTTACATCTTAACACAGATGTAAATTTTATTTATTTTTGTTTTTGTTTTTTCCCCACCTCTGGTTTCATTGTGTAGCCAAGCTCCTTGTGATTTTAATGCTCCTAGTATTTTTGGCAGCTGAAATGAAATAATTTAATTCTTTTTTTGTTTTTTTCTTTTTATTAATTTTTATTAATTTTTTATACATATCTCCCCATTGCCCCCCTCCCTCCTAATTTAATTCTTAATTAAGATATAGGTATAGGTTTTAATTAAATGTTTCTATTGTTTTGTTTATCAGGTAGCTTATAGTCAAAGATTAAGAAAGTATGTAAGTCGTGTTCTAAAGACCTGCCTGTAAACCAAATTCCAGGAGAAACACTTCAGAGTGCACCTTGCCATGAGTGAATAGAAAAATATAGCTAGTCAAGCACAAAACAATGATAACTTCGACAATAACAAGGTCGCAAGATGTCTCATTTCTGCCTTTTGCTTTAAAGATAATGTCACTGACACACAATAATGAGATATTTCGCAGAATCTTGGTTCTTCAATCCAGAACCCTTGTTCTGACAATAGGATTCTGTGTTGCTGATGTACTGTTTCATTGTCAGGTAGGAAAAGATAACTCCAGGACTCAAGGACAATGTCTTTAAATTTCCTGCAAGCAGCTGCTGATGCCCAAGAGTCTGGGAGGTGATTTGGTAATGATTGTGGTACAATTGAAAAATCACTTTGCAAAATTTTTAACAGCAATTTTAATTGAATACTTGGCCGATGCCATTCAGTGCCATTCACTCAACCCTTTGAATCTGAGTTGCCAAAGTAGAGAGGGGAAAAAACACACCAAAAAAATTGTATTCATCAGACTATGTTCGTTGAGATTGTATATGAATTTTTTAAATATATTTTTTATTAATTTCAGAGAGGAAGGGAGAGGGAGAGATAGAAATATCAATGATGAGAGAAAATCATTGATTAGGTGCCTCCTGCATGCCCCACACTGGGGATCGAGCCCACAACCCAGGTATGGGCAGGACAATGCTCTATCCACTGAGCCAAACCAGCTAGGGCTGTATATGAACTTGTTCATCTAATCCTCAAAGTAAACCTACTTTTAGGAATTAGCTACCTACTTAGAAATGAGAATTACAATTCAGAGGGAATTGTCTAGAATTAGAGTCCCACTCTTTCTTTTCTTTTCTTTTCTTTTTTCTTTTTGAAGTTCAAATTCCTAAACAATATGCATCAGGCTAGGTTATGGTACCTGGATTTTCTTCTCTCAACTCAATTATCTGGGATCCCTCTCTCTAATTATAAGCTCCTTCCATCTTATTCACACAATCATGCTCCATGCCTGGTTCTCTTAGCACATGGGAACTCAGTGCACTGAATCCACTTCTCCTGTAATTCAGTTACTAGTTTTAACATATACATTGTCCTCCTTATCTGTGGGGGATATATTCTAAGACCTCAGTGGATGCCTGAAACCAAGAATAGTATCAAACCCTGTATTCACTATTTTTTCCCATACATCATACCTATGATAAAGTTTAATTTATAAATTAGATACAATACTCCTATATAATAAAAATTTAATATGCAAATCAACCAAACAGGGGAACAACTGGTAGAATGACAGGTCACTATGACATGCACTGACCACAAGGTGGCAGGTGCTCAATGCAGGAGCTGCCCCCAGGCCAGACAAGGTGGGCACCAGCAGGGGGTCCCTCTATTGCCCCACCACTCACCCTGCAGAGGTAAGTGACAGATGGTGATGGCAGGGGAGGGCAGGGCTGGTGAGCGAGCAATGCCAGGTTGGCCAAGTTGCTGATTGCCCAACTAGTTGCCCCACAGATCGACCCTGATCACCAGTCAGGCTCTCTACCTGTGAATGAATTTCATGCACTAATCCTCTAGTAACTAATCATACCTAATATGACAAACATGTAAATTGACCAAATTGACTATGCCCACAGCCAATCAGAGTATGCAAATTAACCCAACAAAGATGGAGGTTAATTTGCATAGTAGGCGCCCAACAGCCTGGGTCCTGAGAACTTTCTCAGCACCCAGATCACTCCGAGGTAGGCCCCATGTGAGTCCTGAGCAACCTGGGAATGGCCTGAGCCAGGGGACTGCTAGGCAGGGGCAGAGCCAGCGATCAGAGGGAGCTGGGGGGCTCCTGCCCAGCCCTAAGGCTTCAGGCCTTGGCAGGGGTGGAGCCAGTGATTTGGAGAGAGCTGGAGATCCCCTTTGCCCAGGCCCCAAGCCTTGGTCCAAGTCTTAGGGTCTGGGCAGGGGCGGAGCCAGCAATTAGGTGGAGCTGGAAGACCCCTGCCCAGGCCCCAAACCTCAGCCAGAGGCTTGGGGCCTGGGCAGGGGTGGATCTGGCTATCGAAGGGAGCTGGAGCCAGATATCAGAGGTGATAGGTGTGAACTACAAGGAAAACACCTTTTCTGACCGCTCATTGGCTAAGCTCCTTGTATGCCACTGATAATATTCTTAGTAACTTTAGTATAAGAATCCAAAAAAGTGATCTAGGATTTTTCCACCACACTCCTGGAGAAAAATGAAGGTCACTCTTGGAGGGCTAAGAAATGTTATATTCTGCCCTAGCTGGTTTGGCTCAATAGATAATGCCTAGGCTTGCTGAACACAGAGTCCAGGTTCCATTCTAATCAAAGGCATGTACCTACATTGCAGGCTCCTCCCTAGCTGAGGCCCAGGTCAGGACTCATGTGGGAGGCAACCAATCAAAGTGTTCCTCTCACTTTGATGTTTCTGTCTTTTCCTTTCTTTTCCATATTCTCTAAAAAATCAATGCAAACATATCCTCAGGTGAGGATAAAAAAAATAAAGAAATGCCATATCCTATGAAAGACATATATTGAAAATGCCTAAAGAAAGTTGTCATTTTTTCATGGTGAAGGGACTGGAGTCCATGTTGATAAAAACACCTTGGTGGCTGTGATAACTGACAGTGGCTACAGCAGCAGGGTGATGGAGCTGGTGCCTTTTCCTGATCAGCCCAGTCACCTCCCACAAAGGGAGGCCAGACTGCAGCTTAGGCCCGCTACCCGTGGGACAGTAGGACATCCCCTGTGAGCTCCCAGTATGTGAGAGAGGGCAGGCTAGGCTGAGGGACCCCCCCCCTCCTCAGTGCACAAATTTTGTGCACTGGGCCCCTAGTAATAAAATAATTAGTTATAAGTATATACTGTGATTAAACTTAGGTGAATGTGGTTTCTCTCTAAAAATACCTTACTATACTCACCTTTTCACTAAAGGAAGCACTTTACAGCTTCTCTTTGGCATATCCAAATGGCCAGCATTACTACTGTTGCATTTTGGGGCCATTATTAAGTAAAATAAGAGTTTCCTGAACACAAGTACTGCGGTACCAAGACTTAGTAACCAAGAAGGTTACTAAGTGACTAATGGGCAGGGAGGGTAAACAGCATGGTTCAACTGAACAAAGGGATGATTCACATCCCAGGTGGGACAGAATGGGATAGCAAGAAACTTCATTACACTACTCAGAACACCAAACAATTTAAAATTTATGAATTGTTCATTTCTGGAATTTTACATTTGTTTCAGACTGTGGTTGATTGTGGATAATTGAAACTGTGAAAAGTGAAACCGTGAAAGGGGATCTACTGTACACACCAAGACCAATAATCCTCATGTCCTTCCCAACTTCCCCCTCATCTGCTGATCATCCCCAGTCCCAGGTACTCCAATTGCTTCCTATTCCATAGCTGCATCAGACCCAGCACAGGACTGGCTAATCATCTTGGTCTACACATAAAGATACAAACCTCTACATGTCTTTCCAATACATCAGGCAATCCTAACATGGAGCTCAGAAATCAATAGGCTCCATGAATATCTCCCACATGCTCTGCATTTTGAGTGTTATGTCTCATCTTCCCCCTGACTTTTTCACTACACAGAAGAAATAGATAATTTAACAAAATATCTCAGCTCACTGTCATAAAATCTACAAATATCCCTGCTTTGTTTACTCCTCTCCTTATTAAAACTGAAGAGTGATGCCTGCCCCAGCTATGTTCAATTTTTCTAGTTTACACCTATAGCCCTATGAACTTCATGTTATTGATTATAAATCAAATCTGTCATCAGCAACCTCTCCATCACAACTGCTTTCTCATCTTGAACTCACTAAGTATTTTTTGATCTTGAAAAGAAAATTCCTCAGCATGTCTTTCTACAGCTCCAGTCCTATCCCTTTCTTCCTCTTATGAAACTAAATTCAGTTACATTTCCTCAAATCTCCAGCCTTTAACTTCCTGTATCACTGATCTTCTCCTCATGCATAAATCTTGCTGTGATGACCACGGTCATTCCATAAATAAGTCCAATGAGTGTCTTCATTTGCTTGAAAACAAAGAATAATTGGACCATGACCTCCTTTTGAGATCACTCTTTTTCCCAGGGTCTTCTGACATCTCAGGCTCTAACTATCTTCAAACTACTATACATTCTTCTTTCCAGTGTCCTTTGCAAGTTCTCCTCAGAAGTACTAGTTGAAACATCCCAAGACTCAGTTCCAGCTCCTGTACTCTCCTTTGTATATACACTGTCTTAGATCCCTCCTTCTATGCTTTAGTTTCCTTCATTGTTATCTCTGGTGAAAATGTCTCAAGATTCAGTCTATCTATTGTGATGAACACTTCAGGAGGCACATAAATGTTGAATCACTATGTTGTATACCTGAAACTAATATAATATTGTACATCAACTATGATTTTAAAGATAAATAAAAATTAAAACATTCTACTTGCAGCCCTAGCTGGTTTGGCTCAGTGGATAGAGCATCAACCTATGGACTGAAGGGTCCCGTAGGTTTGATTACCATCAAGGGCACATGCCCAGGTTGCAGGCTCAATCCCCAGTAGGGGGGATGAAGAAGGCAGCCAATCAATGATTCTCTCTCATCATTGATATTTCTGTCTCCCTATCCCTCTCCCTTCTTATCTGAATAACATGTTACTTGTCTTAAGTAAAAATGAAATAAAGAAAGAATATATTTTTTAAATATTATTGATGCATTTGCTACCATTAAAGCCAGGAGAGTAAATGTATGATCAATTTTCTTGTGATTTAAATTAAACTTTTAAAAATTATTTTTAACACTCCTGCATTGCAATAGTCAGTCTTTTTTCAAGTACTTTAAAGTTACAAGAAAATTAAATCTTAAAATTCTTAAAAAAGCATGCCAGGAAGCGCTCATCCCGTTCACTTCGGGCTCATATGGGACTGGAAGGAAACCACACTGCCCATCCCTCTCAACACTGCCTGCATTTCTTCTTTCTCTATATTGTACAAAATATTTCCTCACGTTGTGAACACAGTGTTCAAAAGCTCTGATGAATGGCTTTTGTAAAATGTCTGATAAAATATTACATGAGAAAGTAAAAAATAAAATAGGAATCTCAGAAAATGAAAGCTGCTGCATTCGCTATTTAAGAAAAACCTCCCTAAAGAAGCCTGGTCCAAAGATCCCTCCTCAGCCCATAGGCGCAGACACCAAGGGCTTCCCCACAAATCATTAAGGGTGGGCTCGCACATCCTCTTGTGGCTCTGGAGGCACAGCGCAGGGAGTTTTGCGTTCACTCTGATGACCCTGTGCCCCCTGCCAGCCGCCTGCTAGACTAGAATAGAACTGTCCATTTGATTTAAATTACCTCATTTGTGAACATACATTATTCATAGTATTCTCTCGCAATCCTTTTATTATTATTATTATTTGGCTTCTTTGTATACTTTTTAAATTTTAACTTTTTAATACATAATACATTTACATGGTTCAAAATTTAAAGGTACAAAGGTTATGCATTGAAAGTTTCTTCCCACTGCTAATCCCACCAAGCAACCTGCTATCCCCTCTAAAGGCAATAGATATTAGCAGTGTCTTTATATCCTTCCAGAGATTTTATCTAGGTAGAAGCAAAAATATATGTGTATGTTTTTCTTACCCTCATCTTTTGCATAAATATTAGTATAGCATGCACATTGTTGTGAACTTTTTTAAAACTTAAAAATATAATAATTAGGTATCAATACCTGAAAAACTTCCTTATTCATGAAGGGCTTACTCAGTGTTCATAGTATTTCAATTTATTTAATCAGTCCTATGTTATTGGACATTTAGCTTGTTGCCCATTGTTTGCTACTCCAACAACGCAACTGTTAAGAACCCTATTGCATCATATCAGGAGACACATATTGTTAGGTTGTTTCTTTTGTGTGTGTGTGATAAACTTGATCAGTGGATTTGACAGTGGCCAGCCTAATCCATTGTCTATATAGCTCTCCTTTAGAGAGATCTCTTCATATTTTCTTTAGCCTTTTGCCTAAATTTTAGCAGCAATTAGTGATCTTACTTAGATCCATTATTTTACCAACATTCACATTATGGGTGTGCCAGAAAAAGAGAGAGAACAAGATACTGAAAATCTACTTGAAGAAACCTACTTGAAGAAATAAAGAACAGGAACAAGACAGGCATGGTCACTTGCACCACTCTTATTCAACATAGTACTAGAAGTCCTAGCCAAGCAATCAGACAAGAAAACATAAAAGATATCCAAATTGGAAAGAAGGAAGTAAAACTCTTATTATGTGAGATGACATGATATAGTACATAGAAAACCCTTAAAGACTCCACCAAAAGACTACTAGATTTAATAAAGAATTCAACAATGTAGCAGGATATAAAATTAATACCCAGAAATTGATGGCATTTTTATACATCAGTAATGAACTCTCAGAAAAAGAAAATAAACAATCCCACTTATCATAGCAACAAAAACCTTAAGATACTTTGGAATAAACTTAACCAAGGATATAAAAGACTCATACTCAAAAAACTATAGGATGTTGAAAAAAGAGATAGAGGATGATATAAACAAGTGGAAGGATATACTGGTAGAATTAACATCATTGAAATGTCCATACTACCAAAATAATCTATAGACTGTAGATTGCCTTGGGTAGTATGGACATTTCAATGATGTTAAATTACCAATGGCATATTTCACAGATCTAGAACAAATACTCCAAAATTTTATATGGAATCAAAAAAGACCCTGAATAGCTGTAGCAATCTTGAGGGGGGGGGAACAAAGTTGGAGGGATCACAATACCAGATATTAAGTTATTCTACAAAGCCACTGTTATTGAAACAGCCTGGCACTGACATAAGAACAGGCAGTTTGGCTCAGTGGATAGAGCATCTCTGCCTGGGGACTGAGGGGTCCCAGGTTCAATTCTGGTCAAGGGCATGTACATTGGTTGCAGGCGCATTCCCAGTGAGGGGCGTGAAGAAGGCGGCTGGTCGATGTCTCTCTCTCATCGATGTTTCTGTCCCTCTCCCTTACTCTCTGTGAAAAATCAATAAAATATATTAAAAAAAACAGGCATATTGATTAATGGAACAAAACAGAGAACCCAGAAATTAACCCAAGCAATTACATACAATTAATATTTGACAAAGGAGGCAAGAGCATACCATGGAGTCAAGACAGTCTCTTTAATAAATGGTGCTGGGAAAATTGGACAGATACATTAAAAAAATTAAACTAGACCACCAACTTACATCATGCACAAGAATAAACCCAAAATAGATGAAAGACTTAAATGTAGGTGGGGAAATCATAAAATTCCTAGGAGAAACCATAGGCAGCAAAATCTCAGACAACTCTCATAGCAATATGTTTACAGATACATCTCATAGGGCTGTAGTCGGCAAACTGCGGCTCGTGAGCCACATGCGGCTCTTTGGCCCCTTGAGTGCAGCTCTTCCACAAAATACCATGGCCTGGGCAAGTCTATTTTGAAGAAGTAGAATTAGAAGAAGTTTAAGTTTAAAAAATTTGGCTCTTAAAAGAAATTTCAATCGTTGTACTGTGGATATTTGGCTCTGTTGACTAATGAGTTTGCCGACCACTGTCCTAGGGCAAAGGAAACTAGGAATAAAATAAACAAATAGGACTATATCAAAATAAAAAGCCTCTGCACAGCAAGATAAATAATCAACAAAATGAAAAGGGAGCCCACTGTATGGGAGAAAAATATTTGGCAATGATACATCTGATAAAGGGTTAATATCCAAAATATATAAGTCATACAACTTAACAAAAGGAAGACAAACAATCCAATTTAAAAATAGGCAAAGGACCTAAATAGATACTGCTCAATAGAGCACATACAAATAGCCAAGAGACATATGAAAAAAACTAGAGGCCCAGTGCATGAATTCATGCAACAGTGAGGTCCCTCGGCCTGGCCTGTGGGATTGGGCCAAAACTGGCTCTCCGACATTCCCTGAGGGATCCCAGATAGTGAGAGAGCACAGGCCAGACTGAGGAACCCCACCAATGCAAAATTGGGGCCGGGGAGGGCCACTGGAGGCTATCCAGCCAAAGAGGGAGTTCAGGATGTGTCTAGCCAGTCTCACTCAGTCCCAGTCGGCTGGGCCTCAGCAGCAAGCTAACCTACCAGTTGGAGCGTCTGCCCCCTGGGGGTCAGTGAATGTCATAGCGAGTGGTTGAGTGGCCTTAGCATATCATTAGCATATTATGCCTTAATTGTTTGAGCAACTGAACAAGCACACACTTAGCATATTAGACTTTTATTATATAGGATGTTCAAAGTCACTGATCATCAGAGAGATGCAAATTAAAATAACAATGAGGGATCACCTCACATTTGTCAGAATGGCTACCATCAACAAATCAACAAATGACAAGTGCTGGTGAGGATGTGGAGAAAAGGGAACCTTGCTACACTGCTGATGGGAATGCAGACTGGTGCAGCCATTAAGGAAAACAGTATGGAGTTTCCTCAAAACCTTAAATATAGAACTGCCATTTGACCCAGTGATCCCACTCCTAGAAATATATACTAAGAGACTGAAAACTCCAATCAGAAAGAATGTATGCACCTCCATGTGCATAGCAGCACAATTTACAATAGCTAAGATCTGGAAACAGCTCAAGTGCCCATCAGTAGATGAGTTGATAAAAAAAAGCTGTGGTACATTTATACCATGGAATACTATGAAGCAAGTAAGTCAGAGAAATATAGGTATCACATGATCTCACTCATATGTAGAATCTAAGTAACAACACAAACTGATAAACAGAGTGAATCCAGAGTCATGGAAGCATAGAACAGAGTGAAGAATCTTGGGAGGGAAGGTGGGGGAGAATGGGTGGATGGGAGTTAGTCAATGAAAAACTTTGTATACATATATATGCATAACCCATGGACACAGACAATAGCATGCTGAAGGCCTGGCGTAGGAGGGCTGGGACAGGCTGGAGGGAGTTAATAGGGAGTAAAGAGGGAATTATGTAATATTTTCAACAATAAAAAAAATATTTAATTTTTATTTAAAAAATAAAAATAGCCTTAGCTGGTTTGACTCAGTGGATAGAGTGCTGGCCTGCAGACTGGAGGGTCCCAGGTTTGATTCTGGTCAAAGGCACATGCCTGGCTTTAGAGCCTGACCCCGAATAGGGGCATGCAGGAGGCAGCCAATCAATGATTCTCTCTCATCATTGATGTTTTTATCTCTCTCTCCCTCTCCCTTCCTCTCTGAAATCAATAAAAATATATTTAAAAAATTTTTAATGTAAAAATAGGTTGTGGGCTCAATCCCTAGTGTGCAGCATGCAGGAGGCATCTGGCCAATAATTCTCTCTTATCATTGATGTTTCTATCTCTCTCTCCATCTCCCTTCCTCTCTGAAATTAGTGAAAATATTTTAAATAGATTCAGAGACATGGAAGCATGCAATAGACTTATGAGTCTGAGAGGGAAGTAGGTGTGGGAAGAAAGTGACCAAAGAACTGATATGCATGTATGTATAACCCATGAACATAAACAATAGTGTGGTAGATGCCTGGGGAGGGAGTGGGAGCAGAATGGAGGACGTTAATGGGGGAAAAGAGGGACAGCTGTAATACCTTCAACAATAAAGATAAATGAATAATAAATAAGATGCAGGGCATTTGCACTTTGGAATACTATGCAGCTGTAAAAGAGAAGAATCACTTACCCTTCGTGATAGCATGGATTGACCTGGAGAGTTATATGCTAAGTGAAATAACCAGTTAGAGAAAGATAAGTATCACATGATCTGACTTATATGTGGAATCTAATGAATAAAATAAACTGATGAATAAAATAGATCCAGAGGCATGGACGAAACAGATTGACAGATCTCAGAGGGGAAGGAAAATGGCAGTGGTGGGAAGAGATTAACCAAAGAACATATATATATGCATAGCCCATGAACACAGAAATAGTGGGGTGAAGGTCTGGGGTGGGACAAGGGCTGGGTGGAGGGAAGCTAGGGGGGACATTGGGGGACATGTGTAATACTCTCAATAACATAAATACATCCACACTAATAAGAGAGAAGGTGCAAATGGACTATACCTCCACGATGCCCACCAGCCAATCAGGAGTAAGTATGCAAATTAACCCAACAAAGATGACGGGCGGATTATTTGCATACACAGGCATAAAGCAAAGACTGAAGGCTCTGGCCCAAGCACAGACTGAAGACTGAAGACTGAAGAGGCTTGGCTTCCCCACTGCGGCCGGAGCAAAGGCCTGGGTCCTGGGTGCCAGAGAAAAACTGGTGCTGACAGCCAGAGGAAGGAAGGCCTAATGCACAAATCTACATGCAACACGCCTCTAGTATATTTATAAAAAGAGAGAGATATGTGAATTTCTACCATTCCCTCTAGGACAGTGGTTCTCAACCTTTCTAATTCCGTGAACCTTTAATACAGTTCCTCATGTTGTGGTGACCCCCAACCATAAATTTATTTTCATTGCTACTTCATAACTGTAATTTTACTACTGTTATGAACCGTAATGTAAATATCTGTATTTTCTGATGGTCTTAGGCATTAGCAGTTCTCAACCTGTGGGTCACGACTGTAGACTTCTTTAGTCTAGTGCTGCTGTAGAGCCTAAGACCATCAAAAAACACAGATGTTTACATTATGATTCATAACAGTAGCAAAATTACAGTTATGAAGTAACAACGAAAATAATTTTATGTTTGGGGGTCACCACAACATGAGGAACTGTATTAAAGGGTCGCGGCATTGGAAAGGTTGAGAACCACTGCTCTATATATGATGCTCTTTTTTAATTTACATCTTGATCTAGAATAAAGTAGGGAGGCAGTTTCACAATATTCCACTTGACCTTACTCATTTTGACAGTTGTTACCCTACAGGCTAAGAAACCAATTTGACTTGCCAACTACAACTATTTATTCTGATTGTACATTCAAAGTCTTGGGAAACTAACACTAGATGGGACACTGAACCCTATTGACCTGCCGTTAGACAGGACTCTACTAATTACCTGGCTCTATCATAGAAGTCCACATGATGCCTCAAGTCTTTAAATATAGTCTTGAAACTTGTGGATACTCCTCTTTTCCCAGTGTAGGTTCCTTTTGGGGAGTACTGGAAAATCATCACCACATATGTTTGATGTGGTGTTGCAGGGGCCTGCCTTATGATGATTTGACTTCTTTAATCAATGGGTTATGGGTCTGAAAACTGCCTGAGGTCTGTAAATGGGACAAAAGACTATGACATTTTATTAACCTCAACCTTTTAATCATCCACCCTTTGTTCTATTTAATAGTATAGAAAGCGCACCACCCATGTTGTCTGCCCATATGTTGTGCCTGTAGATACACCTTGTTCTTTTTTCTCCATAGCTCTCTGAAGATAAAGTATTTCCCCTACTTTCCCATGCCCCCTTCCATTTTGATCTTACTGCTCGTTATGCTCACTGAGCTCACCTTGTTTCAGAAGGTTTAGTGCCACCCTCAGGGAGCCCAGTTCTGTAGCAAAGCCCCTCCTGTCAGCCTCAGCCTGCAGAGGACAGCCACCACTGAACATTTCAATGATGCCGGTGCCCCCTTCCATTAGCACATTCTATACATAACAGAAGGTCTTCCAAACCTTCTAGCTCTATATATTCTGATTCATTTTCAAACCTAATATACTCTGCCTGTTCTTGGTACTTATGTCTCTGAGCCTTGCAACGCTTTCTTTCATCATTTGTCGAGCAATTCTGGCATTTCTGCTTCCAACTATTTCTCCAAGCCTCCAAGGGTCCTAGCATCCTTGCCAGAATGTTTACACTCTTATCACAAGACTATAAACATATCAAATATATCATTTTCAATAACCTCTCCAGGACTCAATTATAGGTTTTGCCCTCCTTGATTCAGCATCCTCAACATCTAGACCCATATACTCTTCTGGTTCCTACAGATACAGATTGGCTAGGGTCTGCAGTAACTTCAGAGGATAGTGCTTTTTCATTGATTTTAGAGCAAAAGAGAGAGAAATATCAATTTGTTGTTTCCCTTATGTATGCATTCATTGGTTGTTTCTTGTATGTGCTCCTACTAGGGATGGAACCTGCAGCCTTAATGTATCAGGATAACATTCTATCCAACTGAACTATCCAGCCAGAGCCCAAGGAATAGTTCTTTTCCTCCCTTATTAGTCCCAACATTTTCCCTGTTGGGTTCTGTGGTGACTTGACCATAGTTATTGGTAGTGATCAGGAGGGCAGGAAAGAGTATAGTGAGAGGAGAACAGGTTTTATTGTAGAGGCCTCTTTCTGTGTCAATTCAAGTGGGCCACTTTTGCAGGTCCAGAGAATTTAGAGGGATTGGTGTTTTGAGATGTTAGCCTACATTAATCCAAATGTCCCCATCCTGAGTCTTAGGGTTCTAATCTTTTCCAAGCAGGTCCTGATCTTGGCAACGCAAACTTTCTGGGGCTGGCTGAGAATGCAACCTTATCTGAAGTTATGCTGCTCTTACATTTTACCATCCAGCTTTAAGGAGCCTATGATCTCCACACTTTTCCTTACATTGGTGATTAACCACCCTCTCAGCCTTTCTTGTCAATAGCCCTCAGTAAGAGCCATTTGATTCCATAGTCCTTAAGATGGCTATCTACCCAATATCACAAAGACTTGAGATATAGCGTCCCCAAGTGCATTCCCTTCCATCAGTATCCCATCCGCATTCTGCACCAGTGACAGTTTTAATAATCATGCTACTACAGCCTCACATGCATTCTCAGCACCAACCTCGGGTGATAGTACCCTCACTACCAGCAAGCTTCCAGATTAGAACAGCGGGAGACTGTAGCCTAGCCACATTGACACATTTGCCTGGTGTGGTACCTTTAGGACTCTGACACTCCTCCCCTCAAGAGTTGGGGTCTACATCTACTGCTGCTTGATTCTGCAAAGACTAGTAACTGGTTTTACTGAGAATGTGATGGAAGTAATGCTATGAGACTTCCAAGAGAAGCCTTTCTCTTGGTTCACTAGAAGACTGCTCTTGAAGCCTGGGGCTACCATGTAGGCACTCGGGTCAAATCCAAGCTGAATTCAACCTTAGGCCACCTCAGCCCACGCACAAGACATGTGAGTAAGGAAGCATTCTTGGAAGTGGACCCTCGGGCCATCAAATCACCTTCACTGAGGCTCCAGCTGTGCAACAAAGGAGAGCCACGCCCAGGGATCCCCTTGCAAATTCCTTCACAGAATCCATCAGCACAATAATGCTTGTCCTTTGAAACCACTAAATTTGGCAGTGGTTTGCCAAAACATCATTAGATAACAGGAACACCTGGACTATGTTTTTCTAATCTTTTCTTTTCAAGCATTTTGTGTATGTTTTGAGACTCTTGTAAACAGCATGCTTTCGGATATTGTTCTTTTTTCCAATCTCAGAATCTCGGAATTAGATTCCTGAGGAGGGACTCAGAACCTTTAACAGTGAATGTCCGCTTACAGTAAAGCCCCAAGTGCTTTACACCCACATCTCCTCTCTCCATCCTTCTGGGAACTCTGGCACCTGGTTTATTCTGGTTAATTAGCGGGGTCTCCAAAACCCCCGTTCGCGCGCTTCTTCCTCTGCAACATGCTGGGAGCTCCTGCACCTCCAAGTTGTCTCTGCCTCGGACCAGGACAACTTGGAGTAAGGTCCCCTTTTTTACCTTGAAGGCTAACCAGCATGTCTTGGGGCTAGGCCGGAGGAGGTTGCCATGGCGACAAGTCAGCTGAGAGAAGCGATCCGGGGCACGGCTTCCGATTGGCTCAGCGGACACGCAGCGTCGGCCTTGCGCACATGCGCCGTGGCGCCCAGGCGAGGTCTCGGCGGACCGGAGGCGCCTTGGGTTCCCGGCCGGGCCTCTCGGAACTGGGGTGGAACGCGCGTTCCAGGCCAAGACGCCCGTGCTCTCCGGGGAGAGCAGTGGCGGAGCCAGAGGTCCTCTGCAGCACGGGACCGAGCCCGCCGCCAGGGCCCGCGTCAGCCGCCATTGTTGCCCGGGCCTCGGGCCTCTCTGTCCGGGCAACAGGTAATGATGTCACGGACGCCCGTGCTGGCGGCCTGCGGGGAGGTGAACACGGCGTAAATGCTGCTATGGGGTGTCCTCGAGCAGAAGAGGAGCTCGGAGGCCTGCTGGAAAGGGGAGGCGACGGGCGGCAAGGTCAGCACATCTGCTGTGCAGGACCTTGTAAACAGTTGGCCTTGGTGACACGGTTGTGGTTGAGGAGGGCTCGTAGCTGGAGCCTGTGGACAGGTGTTACAGGTTCTTCTCCCGTTAAGGCCTGTTGGGGGTTTCTTCCGGCATCCTGGTTTCAGTGTGTTCAGAAGAAATTGTCTTCTTTAAAAGCATGTAAGGGCTTCAAGTCACTCCAACCTCTTCTTTTTTCCAGTCCAAGTGGCTGGTCTCCCCAGGCATCAATGAAAAGCTAGAATAGGCAGAAATTAATATGCAAAGGCAGGAAAATGGCTCGCCCTTTATTAGAAGTCTAAAGATAGAAAGGAGACCAAGGTAAAGTCTGTATGGTTTAGGGGGGCGGGAAGAGGGGTGGAGGTGGTGGTGTAGTTTTTGTGTGTTTTTGTTGCTATTAGTCTTCACCCAAGGATAATTGTTTCATTGATTTTTAGAGAATGGAAGGGAGGGTTGTGTGGGAGAGAGAGAAACATCGATGTGAGAGACACATTAATTGGTTGCCTCCCACACGTGCTAATCAGGCATGGAAACAAACCTGTAACTCAGGTACATGCCTTTGACCGGAATGGAACCTTTAACCAGAATGGAACCTTTGACCCTTCGTGAGCTCCAGCCACTGAGAGCACTGGCCATGGTGATATCTGTATGATTCTTTCTGTGCACACTGGATAGTCTATTTCTGTTTGTGTGTTTTTATAGGAGAGAGCACCAGGAATTCTTGAACTTGTGGTCTATTCTTGTGTTTTAGGGTCCTTTAACCATTCCTGCAAGTAGTAGGCTTGGAATTTATAACTAAAGCTGATAACGCTATCTTGACTCTGTTGTGCCTCTGGCTGCAGCAGCCCTATATATGATGTCCTTGTAGCTCTAGCATGATACTTCAAGCAGTTGGTTCACCACTAGAGAAATAAAGGATATTGCCAAATTGACTCTCCTGCAATGTCAGCCTCAAGCAAGAGGATGACCAGTTCTTCACGCTCCCAACTCTTTCTAATGTGGAAGCCAGACAAGGCTCAGAGTGGACCCAACAATGCGGAAAAGAATACTCTTGCTTCAAGACTCCTGCGTGACACTGAGACCTGTCGACAGAATTTTAGGAATTTTCTGTACTCAGACTTGGCTGGTCCTCGAAAAGCATTGAATCAACTCCGAGAGCTCTGCCTGAAGTGGCTGAGACCTGAAGTTCACTCAAAGGAACAAATCTTGGACCTGCTGGTGCTGGAGCAATTCCTAACCATCCTGCCTGGGGAGGTTAGAACTTGGGTAAAGTCCCAGTACCCAGAGAGCAGCGAGGAAGTAGTGAGCCTGGTGGAGGATTTGACTAAGATTCTAGAAGATGAAGGTGAGAATTATAGAGCATAGAGGGAATGAATCCTGGATGGTTAGAGAAGACGACAAGCATATTATAGAGCAGCCTGTTAACAAAATGGGGAAAGGAAGGTCAGTGAGGGAGTGAGACTTGAACATGATCCTCATCCTGCATGCTATTCCCTTCACATTTCTTGGAACCACAGACATATTCTCTAAACCCAGAGGAGATATGTCATGAAACAATGATCAGACACCAGATTTCCCCCTTATGAACCCTCAGGAAGTTTACCTGCAGAGGTTTGAACCATTCTGCCAATAAATCATTTGCTTTTTTAATTGGGTTTTACAGTGACACTTATAAATAGGTAGAAAAGGGTCCAGATAACATTTGCTTATTAAGTGAAGATACAACTCACAAAATTTACATCACATAGGATTTAATAGAAAATTGTGCATTTGGTATACATACTTAAGAGTGCCAGATCAGACTTGTTCTTAAAGCCTGCACTGATGTCTTAGGAGAAGTCCTTCTTCCTGCTGATTTTTTTTTAAGTAGGGGTGCTGTTTTGCTTTCCTTCTGACTTCTCACCTTAAGGAAATATAGGCATCTATAAAAAGATAAGTAGAAGGAAGGAAAGAAGGGAGGGAGGGAAAATATAGGCATCTATTTGGCAATTCAAATAGGACTTATCCAGCATGATCTCTTTCTCTTCCCTAGCTGCTCCTCCAAACTCTGCCTTTCTCCAAGAGATCCCAGAGGAAGATCCCAAAGGAAGACATACTTTCCAGGCTGGGTGGCTAAATGACTTGGTGACCAAAGTGAGTTTTAGTGTCTTCTGTGATTTTAAAAAGTCTTCATAGTGTGTGATGACATTTTCTTTCCTGTCCTTCTATCAAGGACCTAAGCCTGTTTTTCTCTTTCAGTCACGTTGGCCTATTAAAGTAGATGAATGCCCTGTGTAGTAAATGGTGATGCCTTTGCTCACTTTTGTACTTTAAGGCAATAATAATGGCATTGAAGTTAAAGGATTGACCTGCACAGCCAAATCGATCTAGGTTTGGTTCCTGGTTCAACCTATAAGTTGGGGAAAGATATTTAACCACCCAGCTTGAGTTATTCGACTCTAATAAATAGAATATTCCTCTATGAGGATTAAATATTATGAGACTTGTTACCTTGTATTGTAAGTAAATCAATAAGATCACAGTAGGGTAAACAGTAGTTACTAATATTATTTTTCCTCATGAACAAGTGATTAAAGGCAATGTATTATATGGAGTTACTTTTGATCATTAGTCTATTTTATTTTAAGGAAGAGCAACTCAGGCCATTTTAAGATATTTACTGTAAAAACATAGATGTTTTTCTGAAATTGGTAACTATTATAAAATTATTTATAGGTAATATGAAGGTTTACCTGAAAAATCTAAGAAAATCAAGGGAAAACTGTTAAAAACTAATAAAAATTTGAAAGTGAAGTGACTGCTACAGTAAATTGCATACAAAAATTAATCATTTTATACATAAAAATCAAATAGATGATAAAATGAAATAAAGTATTTCATTCACAGTATTACCCTCCGCTCCTTTCAAATTTAAAATAGGTAGAACTAAGCAGAGTATAAATTTTGGAATACCTTCATGTTCTGTATCATTCTATAGGATGTGAAAGAAGCTGTAAATATTGTAAAAAAAAAAGTTCTCCCTAACTTACAAACTTAATATGATTTCAAAATCCCAATATACCTTTTTAAAGAAAAGTATTTTATTTGAAAACCATATAAATGTACTCAAGAATTTTTTTAACAAAAGGAAGAAACCAAAGAGAGATGTGAAATGTTTCTAAAAGTGCAGCAGTTAAACAGTGTGGAGAAGAAAGGAAGGGCTCTGCATCTTATCAGAGAGCACACAAAATATCAAAGTTTCAAATTATAACATACTGAACTTATTCTTAAGGCAGAGCTTGAAGAAAGCAAAATCATTTAATTCTATGTCATCTGTGTTTAAAACTCTTCTTTAAGATGAAGCCACCAATGTATGCACTAGTAGCAAATGAAAACAATAATTCTACTCTGTTTTCAAACTTCCCTTTAAAGCCATTTGGGTATGCTCATCTATACATTGGGTGAAAGTTTTGACTAGAAAACTTTTAGGGCCTTACTAAAGCTCAAGATTCTATGATTCTCTCCACCACACACCTACCTGGTATTATCACTATCACTTTCCCATTAGTTCCTGAACCAAGGTAAATTATATTTGATATTTTAGGAATCAATGACATTCAGAGATGTAGCTGTGGATATCACTCAAGAGGACTGGGAGCTAATGCGTCCTGTACAGAAGGAATTGTACAAGACTGTAACATTACAGAACTATTGGAACATGGTTTCTCTAGGTAAGCATCTGCACCCACCCTGCCCCTGCATAGCCACCCGAGTATCCTTTTCCTTCCCTCCATTAAAAATGGGTTGGACCTGTAAAGTACTGTGCTAAGAATGGAGGCCTAGAGATCAGTTATGCTCATCCCATTTGGGCACAGAAGTGGCTATGTTCTAGTGCCTTATCCCAAGGGAAAGTTTCTGAGTAGAAGATCATTGAAAACTGATGTGCAGTGTCACCCAATGCTGTGACTTGCTCATTATCTACTTCCCTTATGATCTCCTTCCCCCATGATCTCTAAGCACATATCCTTCAGGGTGCCAGGGATTTTTATCCTAGCTTTGAAAAGGACAAGAACCTAATTTATTAGGTAACATTCATGAGCTATTGTTTTTCTGTAGGAGTCTATCCATTTGGAGAAATCAGGTAATAAAATTTGAACAAATGTTTATACCCAGGATAAAACTTATTATGTTCCCTTTGAACAGGACTTACAGTGTACAGACCAACTGTGATTCCTATATTGGAAGAACCATGGATGGTGATGAAAGAAATATTAGAAGGCCCTACTCCAGGTGAGAGAATCAGTGGTGGATGAGAACCTCTGCACTTAGACTATAGACCCTGAGTGTAATGAGATAATATTTTTAAATATAGCCAAGTCACTTTCCACAAAGACATTCAGAGACCATCTTGAGTAAAAGATTTTCCAGACATCATGTATCCCCTTATGTCTCATGTATCCTTCCCCATGACCCTTGAGTCCCGTCCCTTAGCCTTTGTCTGAGGCTTTCATTGCACCATCGTTCCCTCCCTCTCACTTAAGCATGCATGAATGTTTTCTGAAGTCTTAAGTTTCAAACCTTCTATTTGAGTTTCTTTTACTTTTTTTACTGACAAAACTTTATAGCCCCCTGCCTCTACTTTCCTAATTTGTTCCTTTATTTTTTATTTTCTAAGTATTTGAAAAGACAATTTACTCACAAGATCATAATATTTTTAATATATAAAATATATTTTTTAATTTAAAGTATATTATTTATTGATTTTCAGAGAGGAAGGAAGAGAGAGAGAGAAACATTAATTTGTTGCACTTATTCATGTATTCATCGGTTGATTCTTACATGTGCCCTGAACAGGAATCGAACCCACAACCTTGGCATATTGGGACAATGCTTTAATCAACTGAGCTTCCCAGCCAGGGCCATTTTAAAATTTTATACAAAGCCAAACAAAAATCTCGCATTTGTGTACCACATTCATCCAGTTCCTACATCTCCCTAACACACAACCACTGTTATTCGTTTTTAGTTTATTCTTTAAGGTATTTATTTTGTTTTGTTTGCATATAAAGTCAGTATGAAAATATTTTTCTCCATTTTCTAATATAAATGGTAATATACTGTACACATCGTAATGTACTTTGCTTTTATTATTTAAAAGCACAGCTTGGTAAATGTTCCAAGTGGATATGTAAAGAGCTTAAATATCTGCATCACATTTTATTGTGTCTCTCATATTTTATTATTCCTTTTCCCTGTTGATAGACTTTTTGGTGGTTCCCGAACCATTCCTTCCTTCCTTCCTTCCTTCATAACTTTATTTTGAAAAGTTTCAAACCAGTAAAAAAGTTGTAGGAACAATACATTGAACACCTATATATTTTTTCTGGAATCACCATTTATCATCATTCAGCCACTTTTGCCTTATTTTTTTTTATTGATTTCAGAGAGATGAAGGGGAAGGGAGGGAGAGAGAGAGAAAGAGAGAGAGAGAGTTGGAAATATCAATTATGGAAGAGAATCAGAGAGAGAGAGAGAGAGAGAGAGAAAGGGAAAGAGAAATATCAATTATGGAAGAGAATCATCGATTGGCTGCCTCCGGCATCCCTCTGCTCCCCCTCCCCAGGGATTGAGCCTGCAACCTGGACATGTGCCCTGAGCAGGAATCAAACTGTGACCTCCTGGTTCATGGGTCGACACTCAACCACTGAGCCACACCAGCCAGGCTGCATTATAGTTTTTCCATTGATTTTTTAGAGAGAGTGGAAGTTGGGGAGGAAGAGGGGGGAGAGAGAGAGAGAGAGAGAGAGAGAGAGAGAGAGAGAGAGAGAGAGAGAGAGAGAGAGAAGGACATCCATGTGAATGAGACACATCAGTTGGTTGCCTCCTGCACACTCCGACTGGGCTGGGGATGAACCTGCTACCCATATAAATGCCCTTGACTGGGAATGGAACCTGCAACCTTTTCATGTGCGAGCCAATGCTTTAACCATGGAGCACACTGGCCAGGGCTGCCTTATCTCTTTACATGTACACACACATACTTTGTTTTTACAATGAACCATTTGAAAGTTAGTTGCAAGTATCACATCATCTCACCTCTAAATGTTTCAATATATATCTTCTAATAACATGGACATTCTATATAAGTGCAACACCATTGTCTCCAAATGTTTAGTGTTTAAATAATAATGTTATCTAATTGATAGTCAAATACTTAGATTTCTCTAGCTATCCCAAAATATCATTTATAGATGTTTTTCTCCCCAATCCATGATCTAGTCAGGAATTGCATGTTCCACTTGGTTATCAGTGTTTTAGTCCCTTTTATTTTATCTTATTTCTTTTTTTTTTTAACGTGTTTTTTATTGATGTCAGAGAGAGGGAGAGGGAGAGAGAAGCATCAGTGATGAGAGAATTGAGATTGGCTTCTTCTTGCAAACCCCCTACTGGGGATCAAGCCCACAAACCAGGCACATGCCCTGACCAGGAATCGAACTATCACCTTCTAGTTCAAGCCACACTGCCCAGGTTCTTACTCCCTTTTAATCTAGAACTGTGCCCCAGCCTTTGCTTCCTTCCTTCTTTCCTTTTTCCCTTTCTTCCTTCCTTCCTTTTCCTTTAATCTTTTATGATGCTGACTTTTTTTGAAGGACCCAGGTTTGTTTGTTTTTTTAATAACCCACATTAGCTTGAATATTCCTCATGATTATGATTAGATAATTTTGCCAAGAATACTTTATAGGTATGGACTTCTCATTGCATTTCCTCAACAGACACATATTGTAATTTTATCTTATTATTGATAATAGTTTGGTTAAGGTGAGTTCAGGATCTTCCACCATTTTTGACTGCCTCAATGGGAGCCTTTCAAACTAGTGTCCTTTTCAGATATCACCTTTAATCTTTAAGCATTTCCTTGCTTTCTGGCACAAGATATTCTTTATGTCACCTTGGGCCTAACTTAGATCTATAATTTCTCTAAGGAACTGAAAATAGTGCTTAAGATCTAGGATTTGGGCAGTATGTGTACTCACTACTATGAAGTATCATTGCTTCTCAATCTGTTCAGTAGATATGTATATGTATTATGTATGTAGTTTCAGGGGTTTGTTTTTTATTCTCATGAATTTATATTGATAACTAATTCCATTTTGTATTTTCCCATATTCCATTATGTATTCCCTTTCCCATACAAAGAATAACTTGATTCCCAACAACATCAGTATATCCACTTGCTGTATCATAGTAAACATAAAAATGGTTTTGGGAATATGAATATCATACAATAACAAACTGTCTAGGTTCAGAGTTTTTTCATATATTCCACTGAGGCTATACAGAACACTTGGTTCACGAGTTACTTGAATTATTCCTCCTAGCTATCTATATATATAAAAAAGGCTAATATGTTGATTTTCTATCTGGGTAATGATGTCACATAGCAACGCCCAGCTTCCTCCCCCTAGCGACTAGCCTCCTTGTAATTTCTTCAGCCCAGGACACGACTTGCTTTATAGCCGTGTGCAAACATTTCACACTGTAACCAAATCTCTGTGAGGCATTTTCCTGTGCCTCATCTCATTTGATCCTCACAGAAGTCCTAGAAGAGGTAGATAGGAGATTTGGTGGAATCCTATTTTCTTTTCATTAGCCAGAACACTGAGATTTAGAAAGCTTTGAAACTTGACCCAAATGAAAAGAAGTAAGAAATGGTGGACCTTGAAAATGACTTCAGGTTTTCTCACTGCACAGAATATAGTCAAACACTGCTGCAGTTACATATTTTACCCTTTGTTCTCCCTGTGTGATCTACAATAATAATCTGCTTCATGTTGATATTTACTACTGTGTTGCTGACAATTACCTGAAAGAGAAGTTATGCTTCACTGGATTGGAAAAAGTTTATCTAAATCAGAAAGCAGTCGAATTAAGCAAGTTTATTCTATATATATAAAAGGCTAAGTTGACTCACACATGCACAATACATATAAAGCTCTTGCTGGCACCAATCACACGTATGTGTTTCCATCTGTCATTGTCGATTATGAATTTGGTTGACACTTCTATTATAGAGAAAGGGTGAATAGTGATACTAAAATATTTCTTCTAATTAATTTCCTTTCAATATGCACAAATTCATGCATCCGGCCACTAGTCATAACATATACAGCTAAGTTTGTTTGATTCTGTTCATGCTCAATTTTAGTGTTTTCTTGTTTTTTTATTAAACTGTACATTTTTGAATATATAAAAACATTAACATGGTTCAGAACTCAAAACTATGTGGAAAGATGGACACTCTCCAGTGTCACCCCAATAAAGTAAATAAAAGGTAAAAAAATAAAAATTTTTAAAAAAGAAAAATACACACTCTCATCTCTTCTGCCCTGGTCCATCCACTCCTTTAGTTAAACATGTTCATTTGTTTCTGGTTTGTCCTTCCTATGTTTCTCTTTGCAGAAATCATAAATACTAATATAGTTATATCTCTTTTTGTACACTAAAGGAGCACTCTGTATTCTGTTGGCATTTTGCTTTCTTGGTTTTTTTTTAAGGCACTGACTTCTAGTGTGTCTACCAATATTGACACTGGACTACAGCATTACAATAAATTAAACAGTAGTGACACTACCTTAGAGTGACTTGATTCTTTTTTAAACTTTATCTGATTTTTTTTTTTTTACTTTAACTGGTATTTTAAGGGTCACACTAATTGAAAAGCTTGTTCTTCTCATAATTTATGGCTTTATTTGCCTTGGCAGAATGACATAAAATATACCTGTAGCACACTAAATTCTTTGGGGAATGATTTCAGCACACTAAGCAATGAGAAAATATACATGGCATAATGGAAATAAGAACTAGAGTTAGGATAAACTTCTGAGTGGTACTGTCCCTCTAAAAGCACTTTAAGTTTACTTCTTAGCATGGTCTTTTAGATTATTCAGGTAGCATAAATTAGGGTTGTAGAGCCATAAAAGGGAGCAGTTTATGATCATGTATTTTGAGAGGACAGTTTTCTCCTGCCAAAAAACACCAAGACTAAAAAAGGCAAATTTCTTTTTATATTTTGTAGAGATGAGGTGTTTTGTTTTGTTTTATTTTTGCTTGTTTTCTAGCCTGTCCTTATACAAAGCATAATACAAAGTATATAGACTCCTGTCAACCTTCTCTCCTGAAGTTAGGATTGAGCCTTAGGCTCTTTCTTCTGGTCTTTGAGCCCCTTGCACCCTCAAAGTGGAATCTTAAGGGTCATCAACAGGTTTGACAATCTGTCACAAGCATCCAACTTGAGATCTTGCTGATTTTCTATTTTCTTGTCTTTACTTGATTTTTGGCTTCTGAAGATTTTGTTTTCTTACCATCTCGGTGATATAAGTTGAACCTTTGGTTAGGATATCTAATCGTCATATTTTAGGAAATGGAAACTTTGATAACTCACAAATAGAGTAGTAGTATTTATTGGTCTTCAAAGGCCAGTCTTGTCTCAGAACTTTTATAGGTTTTCCCCATACACACAGGACCTAGCCATTCTTTAAGGTTCAACTCAAATCATGCCTCCTTCCATCCCCAAAGCTTTCCTTGATTACCTGAGTCAACACTGATCTCTTCTATTAGAGCTGTACCATTGTTTGGCCCTATTGACCAATAGATACTTATTACTTCTAATCAATTAATTCTGGGTAGTTATATACACATATTTAAGCTCTGCTTTATTATCTCAAGTTCTGAACTTCCAATAAATTGGTTGGTTTAAAAATGTATGCTTTAGAGTATCAATGTCATCATGGTGATCTTTCAGACTTGTTACTTAAGGCTTGTTAATTATAACCTTTAGTATTTCCTTTTCAGGTATATGAAATAGTCTATCATAGATGGATTCTGATTACATAGAAGTTAAACTCAGCTTCTGGTATTATCTCATTGTGTGTTGTGTGTATGTACACAGTCCATTAACATTCTCATTTTGTTTCTTTTGGAGGTGGAAGGGAAGTAACAAATATTTTGAAGAAGTTGTTTTTAATTTTTTTTTTCTATAAAAGTAGTAGAACTATATTTCTAGTGCTAAACAATAAAAGGCATAACCAATTTATTAAATATTAGAAAATACTTTTGAAAACCTATCATTTCATTGTTAGTGTTTTGGTAATATTTGTCCATGAGTTTTCATGCTAGTTATGAAATTGCTTTTTTTATTTAACACTAGAGGCCCAGTGCATGAAATTTGTGGGGAGTAGGGGGCATTTCCTCAGCCCAGCCTGCACTCTTTCCAATCTGGGATCCCTCTCACAATCCGGAACAACTGACTCCTAACTGCTCACTTTCCTGCTGGCTTGGTAACCCCCAAAACTCCCCCTCTGCTGGCCTGGTTGCCCCTCATGCCCTCCCCCATCCCGTGCCAACCTGGTTGCCCTCAACTGCCCCCAGCCAGCCTGTTCACCCCACTCAGCCTGCTGTTCAGTCATTTGGTCCTCCCTCACTAACTCCCTGCTGGCCTGGTTGCCCCACATAGCCTGCTGTTTGGTCGTTACTGTGAGGGCATCCTGACCAATTTGCATATTGTCCTTTTATTAGTATAGATTAGTCCTAACCATTTTCTAGTATCAACTCTGATTTTTTGAAATCAGAGTAATAAAAATAGTTTGTAAATTCAAGCAGCACAAGAAAGCCAAATGAAATATGTCTCCTTCCTCTCACCCATTACTAAGACCTTTTCCCTTAGATTATCACTATAGTGTATAATGTGTATAAATGTGTATGTGTATTTTGTATTTATAAGATATGTAACATATCTTTACACAAGTAGATTCTTGCTCTACATACTGTTATATACCTACCTCTTTTTTTTTTTCACTTAATAATACATCCTGCACATCTTTTTATATTAATGTACATGGATCTACCTAATTACTTTTATCAGTTATCAATACTCCATTATCCCCTATGCTAGCTACTCCTTTTTTGATGGTTAATTTCATTGAATGAATATATTTATGGTTATTATACTTTGATCTGCATCTTAGAAAGTTTCTGAACTACTTGATATTATTTTTGCTACATTATAAATTCCACATTTAATTATTTCATTAAATAATTCTTAATGTTTATAAGTTATGTTTCCCACCTGACCTAAAAGGAGGAAGGTACTGTAACTTAAATATGTTTTAAACTATCATAATGGAAACAAAACAGACATCAACAAATACAGGCATACTTCACTTTTGTGCTTCACTTTATTGCACTTCACAGATACTGAATATTTTACAAACTGAAGGTAAGATCCTCCACCAGCAAAAAGATTACAACTTCTGAAGGCTCAGATGATGCTTAGCATTTTTTAACAATATAGTGTTTTTTAACTAAGGTTAGGTACATTTTTTAGACATCAGATATTGCACACTTAAAGATTACAGTATAATATAAACATATGTACTGAGAAAACAAAAAATTCATGTGACTCACTTTATTGTGACATTTGCATTATTGCAGTGGTGTGGAACCAAACCCACAATATCTCCAACCTATGCCTATACATCTTTGATTGCTTTGCAAGCAGGTTTGAGTTTTTTGTTTGGTGTGTGTGTGTGGGTGTGTGTGTGTGTGTACGCATGCACTTTCATTTGGGTCCACTTTTTACAAGTTCCTTTCTTATTTTATCAGTTCAGATGAGTGGCCACCATGTCCAGTCTTGGGCCATTTTTTGAAGGAAATGTAAAAGAAGCATAAGTTAGTTCCAGAGTTAACAACTAGGTTGGAAATATAAGTAACACACAAAATTGTGAAGTGAAAATGTAAGACCAAGTTTTGTCATGACCCCACCTTATATTAGTTTGGGCCATATAAAACTGCTAATATTCAGCCATATTGACCTACAAAAAAGACTAGTTTATATGTGGGTTTTTTTAACCCTCACCTGAGAATATATTTTTATTGGATTTTTAGGGAGAGAGAGACACACACACACACTGATTGATTGCCTCCCATATGCACCTCAATCTGAGGTCAAACCTGCAGCGTAGGTATGTACCCTGATGAGAATCAAACCCACAACCTTTTGGTGTACAGGATGATGTTCCAACTAACTGAGCCATTTGGCCAGGGGAAGACAATTTTATATGAGTCAGCCTAAATCTGTACTTAGAACTCTAAGGAGGGAAAAGCGAGCTTTTTTAATAGATGGATTCGGTATCATAAGAGAAGGCTTAGAGTCTAAAATTAGCATAGCATCTATAGAAGATTATGAGAAAGTAGTTTTAAATAATGTGAATAACTTTGAACTTTAAGCTGAATATGAAGTGTGGTAGAATATATAGTAGAATAGAAAAGGTTTGAATATTTTGGGACCACATGTCAAGTTGGAGGTATTTTGAACTTTTTTCTCTCTTTTAACCTTTATGCCACTGATCCTCAAACTTTCATGTGCATCAAAACAACCTGGAGGGCTGCTAAAAAAAAAAAAATTGATTATTCAGCCTCACTACTTAAGTTTCTCATTCAGTATGTTTGGGTGGGGTCCAATAATTTAACGTATTCCCAAGGTGAAGGTGATGCTTAGCCTCCAGCCTAGGGGCTATACTTTTTTTAAAATATGTTTATTATTATGACTTAACTGATTTTAGAGAGAGACAGACATCGATTTGCTTTTGGATCCATTCATGCATTCAATGATTAAGTCTTGAATGTATCCTGACCAGGGATCAAAACCACAGCCCTGGCATATTAGGACAATGCTACAATCAACTGAGCTAACTGGCCAGGTCTGGGAACTGTACTTTTGAGAGCTGTTGTTCTAGGCTGTAAGAGAGTTAGTAGACATATTTAACTATGAAAAATACCATGCAATTGTTTTGATAATATGTAGGATTGTGCAGAGTAGATTAGAAGGAGTTATGAAAGCATGTTCACTTTATGAACTCATTATATAATAAAATCCTAATATGCAAATCAACCGAATAGCAGAATGACTGGTCACTATGACATACACTGACCACCTATTTTATTTACTCTATGCCCATGTTGAATAGTGAGGAGCCTGTTTTCAGTTTTGTTTTCTGTTTTTCTGCCCTTTTATTCTCCTTTTCCAAGCTTTAAGGACCATCATATGTGGTTGTCTGAGCCATGGTTTTTAAACATTTTATTCACATTCATTGTATTGCTCCTATTTTGGCAGTTTCCTTTTTATATTCTTCTTATTTCAGGATGGGATACAGAAGCCCAAGATTGTAATCCAGTTAAAAATATTGCTGGGTTCACAACAGATGGAACCCAGACCATCAAATTGGAAGAACCTTATGATTATGGTGACAGGTTAGAGAGACAAGTACCAAATAACTTCATGAAAATTCCCACTAGTGAAAGAAATTTCAGTTTGAAGTCAGTTTTTTCACAAGAAGATGATCCTACAGAAGAGTATCTTAGTAAATATGATATATATGGAAATCATTTTGAAAAGCATTCAAACCTAATTATACAGTTTGATACCCATTCAGATAATAAGACATATACATATGACGAAGACACGGCAACCTTCAATCATATCTCATATGATATTGTACACAGGAAATTTTATCCTGGAGAAAAGCCTTATAAATGTAATGTGTGTGGGAAAAAGTTTAGGAAATACCCATCTTATGTGAAACACCAAAGTACCCATACCAAAGAGAAATCATATGAATGTGAAGAATGTGGGAAAGAGTTTAGGCACCTCTCATCCCTTATTGCACATCAAAGAATGCATACTGGAGAAAAACCATATGAATGCCACCAGTGTGGTAAAGCCTTCAGCCAGCGAGCACATCTTACTATACATCAGAGAATTCATACTGGAGAGAAACCATATAAGTGTGATGACTGTGGGAAAGACTTCAGTCAGCGTGCACACCTTACTATACATCAAAGGACACATACTGGAGAGAAACCATATAAATGCTTGGAGTGCGGTAAAACCTTCAGCCACAGTTCATCACTGATTAATCATCAGAGAGTTCATACTGGGGAAAAACCTTATATATGCAATGAATGTGGGAAAACTTTCAGTCAGAGTACACACCTTCTTCAACATCAAAAAATACATACTGGAAAGAAACCATATAAATGCAATGAGTGTTGGAAAGTATTTAGTCAGAGTACTTACCTTATTCGACATCAAAGAATTCATTCTGGAGAGAAGTGTTATAAATGTAATGAATGTGGAAAAGCCTTTGCTCATTCCTCAACCCTTATTCAACATCAAACTACTCACACTGGAGAGAAAGCCTATATATGTAAAATATGTGGAAAAGCCTTCAGCCAGAGTGCAAACCTTACTCAACACCATAGAACACATACTGGAGAAAAACCATATAAATGCACTGTGTGTGGGAAAGCATTCAGCCAGAGTGTACACCTTACTCAACATCAGAGGATTCATAATGGAGAAAAACCCTTTAAATGCAACATATGTGGGAAAGCATATAGACAGGGTGCAAATCTTACTCAACATCAAAGGATTCATACTGGAGAGAAACCCTATAAATGTAATGAATGTGGGAAAGCTTTTATTTATTCCTCATCACTTAATCAACATCATAGAACTCATACTGGAGAAAGACCTTATAAATGTAATGAATGTGATAAAGATTTTAGCCAGAGAACATGCCTTATTCAACACCAGAGAATTCACACAGGAGAGAAGCCCTATGCATGCCGTATATGTGGTAAAACCTTCACTCAGAGTACAAACCTTATTCAGCATCAGCGTGTTCATACAGGTGCCAAACATCGTAATTAATGGATATGAAAACTTTAGGTGTTACAACTTAATCATTTAAATTTTATTTTGTACTCTCTCTGTGTGTTAACGCATTCAAAAGAAGTGCAATATATGTTAGGTACCACTGAACAGAAGTATCAATTGGCAGTGTGGATATAAACTAAAGGTAATGTGAAATTTGAGAAGAAAACTTTCTTTTATTGATTTTTTTAGAGAAGGAGGGAGAGGGATAGAGATAGAAGCATCAATGAGAGAGAAACTTCATTGATCAGCTGCCTACTGCACACTCCCTACTAGGGATCCAACCCAAAACCCAGGCATGTTCCCGGACCAGGAATCCTACAGTAACCTGGTTCATAGATTGATGCTCAACCATTGAGCCACGCCAGCCAGGCCTTCCTTCACTTCTTAACCTTTACTTGATTTATTCCATAAAGAAACCCTGTGAAAGAGTATTCAGAAATCTGTAACTCACCAACTCTTACTGTATTTCAAGTACTTTTTAATGAGGCCTTGTGAATGTAAATTGTGAAAGCTTCCATCAACCAGAGATTTCATAGAAGAGAGTAGTCCTGGGATAACAGAAAAGCTGTTTTAGTAGGCTTTTAGTTCTTCCCAGCTTTGAAGCCTTAAATAAAAGGTCCTTCTCCCCCTTTTTACTTCCCTTATTATGCCATAACTGCCATGTTTGGGGGAGAAATTTTAAAATATCTTAAAGATTTTTAAGTGACCACTGTTTAATTATACTTTCTCTAAATACTTAAATGTTAAAGAAAGAACCTTAGTGAAAGATGATAGGATAGAGAAACTAATGTGTATATAACTCTTAGGCATGTACAAATTCAATTTAGTTAAACAGACAAAAATTAAACACCCAAGCTTAAATTAATCTTTAAAACAGCCTTCATTTCAATAAGTTTTAACATATGTCACCCTGTAGAAAGAAAGAAGAAAAAAAAGAATACTGTTCCATTTCTTCTTCACCTGCCTCCTTATTTTATAACTTAACGGTACTCTGTGATGTTTTACTGTGGTAAGTCCATTTCTTTCCTTGAAATACATTTTTTTGAGTGCCTACTGTGCTCAGGGCCCAAACTTATTAAATTGGATCCTTTCAGGGCTTCCTGCAGTACTTTGCTGCAATTCACTGCTAAATGAAGCAACCAAAAGCTTTCTAAACTGATGTAAGATTAAAGTAAGGACATGAGCTTAACTAGTACATCATAAGATGAGCATAATAAACCCAAAATGGGTTGCCAAAACTGACTACATATCCTAATGCAAAGAAGTAATAAAATCTAATGTAAGGGAAAGTAAGTAATGGAAAATGGATATGAGTTCAGGGCAGAAAGTGGAGTCAGGTAAAAATCAAGATTAAGACAAGAGTGAGGAAAGTGAGTATATAGGTAATGTAACATGAACTGTTACGTGGTTTACCTTAGGGAAAAAACTGATTGAATAAAAACCAAAATTCATCCTCTTGTTTGTAAGAAGAAAGTAAAAATGAAATTATTGATTTTAAAGAAATAATTGGAATTCATTTTCCTTCATATAGATAAGTATACTCTTCAAATTTAGGGGGAAAATTCATTGAAAAAACATTGATGCAGAAACTCTTATTGATGCAGTAATCATTAAACAATAATAATGGAGTAAGAGTCCTAAACAATATAAAAGGAAAACTAGCAGACATGCAAATAGCAATAGGTAAAAATACTATTGCATTTAATATCCACAGCATTCCACTGTCAAAATATTATACCATATTCCGAGAGCTGAGATTTCATCTAGCTCTTGTTTCTTCAGTGCCTTGCATATAGCAGGTGGTCAATAGCTGTTAGTTGAATTAATGAATAAATAAATAGATGAGTAATAAGGTAGACTTAACTGATTGAGTGAAATTGGCAGGATGTTTTGTACATACATGAAAAGAAATATTTAACAAATACTGGTCGTTGGTTAAGAACTACTTAAAAATGAATCAGAATCCTGTGGTATTAATAATGGGGACTGTTAATATGTTCTAGGAACGTAAGACATTTGCACAGGAAGTTTTCCTGAGCTAGATGAGGAAAAAACATAAATTCTGGCACCATAAATATCAATTTAAACATGCACTGACCAATGTGGCTTCATTTGGACATGACTATATATACATCCTACAAAAAAGTGCAGAAGGAAAGACATCTTCAAGGCTTTCTTGTTGAGTGTTTTCTTCAAGAAATTGTTGCTTTTCCTTGCCTGTCATTCATTACCTTGATGTTATGGAATTGCCTTTCACAAATTATAGATTATCTCCAGGTTGTATAATACTCAAATTATGCTTATGCCAGTGATTAGATTAAAAATAACCATTGTACTTCATATGCAATTTTTATACTGCTGCTTTATACCTTACACACCATTTTTCTCCTGGAAAGAATGTGTGGAGTATTATAGTCCATAGCGTCTTTCTTTGCATTAATTTGTATTTCCTACTTTTATGTATTTTGCATAAATAATGCACTTATAAAGGTCTTCCATTAATATATGAAATAATTGATGCCCTTATAAAATAATCAAATAATAATAGTGGAGAATTCTAAATCTTCGTGTATTTTTCCCACTTTTCTGGCCTAAATAGAATACAAGTTTTTGATTTCCCACAACTTTTTATTATGAAGACATTCAAATATATTGAAAGAGGAATAAATTACATCTGCCACTTAGATTTTAAAATTCACATTTTGCCATATTTTTCTGAAAAATTCAAAAAAAAAAGATATAACATTTTACCCCTATGAATGCATTTCATAAAAAATAAGGACAGACTTTTTTATAATCACAATACTATTACATATCTCAAGAAATGAATAGTAATTTCCTAATACCTAATGTTTAATCCATATTTAAATGTTTCCTGTTCAGTCAAGTTTCACACTACATTTTATTGTAATGTTTGTTTCATCTATATTAAACAGTCTCCCAACTTTGATGTTTTTCCAGGACTTTTTTTAATGGAGCAAGTCAGTTGTAGAATCTCACATTCAGGATTTAACTGTTGTTTACAACTAGTTAAATCAAATTTATAATGTCAACAGATCTTTGGTTTGCTTATCTTGTTTGTTTGCTGTATTTTTCTGTAAATTAGCAATTAGGGCTAAAAGCTTGATGTATTCAGGTTAAACATTTTTACATGAATACTTCACAGATGTATGTCATATATCAAAAGTCGTATTAATATCTGGTTGCCTCACTGTCAGTGATGCAAAATTTGATTACTCAATTATAACTACCTTATCTTCCCAATGTAAAGGTATGTTTTTCTGTTGCAGTTAATCTGTGGACTGGGACCTTGGCAGATTTATGGATAGCCTGTGTAACCACAAACTTTCACCTGGTGGGTTGTGGTATTCAATAATGATGATTCTTGCCTGAATCAGTTATTTCATCATGATTTGCAAAATGGTGATTATTTTCTATTATTTCTACATTTATTGACTGACATTCTGTAAGAGTGAACCTTCATCAGCTGGGCTACACTTGAGGCAGGGTCATGCTCAATTCCTTTCCTTTAATTACAAATTGTCATATTAAGGAGTTGACAGTGCTGACAAATGGTTCAATGTATTATGATAAATTGTGATCATTTCTTATGATGCTCAAATTATCCCAAATTTGCCAGTTTGAACCCTTCAGGTAGCTCTTATCTCCGTCCTTTAACATTTCCTCTCCCATCTTTGGGCACTTCACCTTGCACTTTCAATGCCCCATTTATGACCATTTCTCCAGGGATTCCTGGCTTTTTTTAATAGACATCTGTTTAGAAATCAAGATCTGGGTGCTAGGCATGCTCATTACTACTGGAATGTGACTTGGTTTTCATAAAGATGACTAATACCTCCTTATGTAATGAGATATAATTATATACTGGTACAAACTAGAAGCAAACAACTAAGCATTATACAACTGAGTTGTAGAGATTAGAAGTGTTGTGTGTACTTAAACCAAAAAACTTCACTACAAGAAATCTGTGCAGAGGCCATTAGAAAAGTTTACAGAGGAGGGAAAGTTAATCTGGTAAGCAGGTTAAACAAAGCAATTAAGAGCAACTAAATGTATGACACCTGTGTTGTTTTAACTGTAAGCATATTTTGATAATTTACTGTTAAAAGCAAATTGCACTTCTTTCCCATCATTCCTTAAGACATGTTTCTGATCTAAATTTGAATTCTGATCATCTGTTTTATGCAAATCTAAATACTGGGGATTTTTTGCTAAACTTTTTACTTGGTCTTTAAAACTTTAAGGCTATTAGATTTTATTATTTGACTGTATCTTATGATACCAATGCACTTGCATATGTGCTTACAAATGTACTTTCTGATATTCTCATGGCTCTTTCACTATAAGATATATAGCCCCTTAGACTACTAGAGCCATTAAAAATAGCAAGCATGTGCACTATAGTAATAAGTATAAATATGTGTATAAGCTTGTAAGCAACATTAAGTCCTCTGTTGCCGGGGCTGACCAGCAGACACTGGGCAACAAATGAATGGATTACTCCAACACATGTGCTGTGAAAAAGAGAGCTAAGGGACTGCCTGGCTAAAGGAACCAGGCAGCCCAATTGCCTGCCTCATTAGGCTTTTATTGTAGCAACAATTTGAGATAAAGTTTATCTTTTAGATATAGTCAGCAGGGTAAGTAATATTTGGAGGGCACATGCATTGTCCTTGAAGCAAGGGTACCCAAAGATTAAGCATAAGGATTCCAGTAAACACCCAGGGGGTCTGCACATGCACAAGCACAGATCAAGGAATAATTAGGGGCACTGCCTTTGGCATTCCCCTAAGTCGGAATTCCGATAAACAGGGTGGGTGGCCTTCCGCACACTCCCTTTTCTTGGAATGTCCTCCTTACAAATTTCCAGCCAAGTCTCATGTGTCCCAATACTCTGTGTGGGTGAGGAAAGAGATTCTGAAGTGCCTGAGATCACATACATATACATATCCCATAACAGAATAAAGGTTGGAACCCATTGTTCCAGCACTTAATTGAGTTCTAACTGAAAAATGTTAAATGAAATTCAGAGCACAAAAAATATGCATCTATAATTTATAAAATATATTTTTATGAAATTAGATAATTGAAAGTTTGCCACTTCTCCCATTGTCAGCAGCAGTGAGTCTCACTCTCATAGCACATTAGAATGTCCTGGGGAGCTTTTAAAAGTACCAATGCCAGGGTCCTAAATTATTCATTTGGGATGGGGCCTGGATATCAGTGCTTTTTCAACTCTCCAGGTGACTAATACTCTAAAGTGGTTCAAGGGCAAAAGCAAGGAAACCAGCTAGGAAGCAGCTCAGTGGTTTAGAGAAACTGGTGATTGAGAAGTGACCCAATGCTGGATATATCAGAAGGTAAGGTCTATAGGACATGCTAATGAATTCGATTGGAATGTGAGACAGAGGAATTAGGCTCTTTCCTACTGGAGAATGTGCCCCTACAAGGGAGAGACTTACTCATTTCTGTGTCTCATACCAAGCATAGTGCCCTCAAAAAGTGTTTGATGCATCTCTTCAAGAACATTTGCAAAATAATCAAGATTGTACTTACTCTCTGCCCTGGCTGGTGTTGCTCAGGGGTTAAAGCATCACCCTTGTTTGCTTTTGGGTTGCAGGTTGGATTCTGGCCAAGGGCATATACCTGGGTTGCAGGTTCGATCTCCAGCCCCTGTCAAAGCAAGTGCAGGAATAACCAATGGATGTGTCTCACAATGATCTTTCTCTCTCCACCCCCTTCTTTCTCTCCCACTTTAAGAATCAAGGGAAAAAATATCTTTGGATGATGTTTAACAATATAATTTAAAAAAATGTACTCAGAAAAAAAAAAACACTTTACATATCTGTCCCATACTGTGAAGGGTTTGGGGTTTTACACCACTTAAAAGATAATATGGATACTGACAGAAGACCTGAGACACCTGGGTATTACACAAATACTTTATTATTCATGACAAAAGCAGTAGCTAGACTTCACATTAAGCTGATTACTCTTGCCTAGCCTACCCCCACCCCCTGACTCCCCACAAGAGGGTAACAGGTAGGCCTATGGATTCCAGCACAGGACTGCTTGAGGGACTATTGCTTTTATAGTACGTGGAAAGCAAGCATGTTCTTTGTTTCAGGAGACACTGCCTTGTGTATTTCCTTGTAAACACGTGCCTGAGAAATGGCCAAGCAGAGAGCCCTTAAGACCTTGCTTTCTTGGTATACCCAGCAGGAGGTACATGTAGGGATGCTCAGGGCCCATGATATATTGCCTCTCCCAAAAGAGCCCTTTCTAATGTAGACTTTCCCCTCCAAGAATTTAGGAAACCCCGTAGCTTATAAATGAGAAGATAGGAAGCACAAAGAAGTTACCTCTTTTAAGCATACCGAGTAGATGTTTTCCTGAAGAAGAATCTTAGGTCATACCAAATCAGAGGTAATAATCTCCCCAGGTTCATATACACACTTCCTGCTCCAGACCTGAATTTAACCCTTCCTTCACTGAGCCCTTGGCTCCTTTTAATGAAACTACATTTGAGGCCACAATCCAGGTGCGCAGAGTGGTCAGAACTTGTGAATGAATAGTGGTATTCCCAGGCCTTTTCCAAACAGAGCGAGAGTTCAAACTGACACTTCCAGTCCAGTCCAGGACAAGATCTTTACTTTTAACTCAACAATCTCAGATCTTTATTTCTATTGGCCCATGTTGAAAACCCAAAGTCTCAGTTATACCAATACTAGTGGCCCAGTGCATGAAATTCATGCACATTAATTAGAGGAAATAATTTAACATTGCTATGTGCCCATTCTCTATAATAGAAGTGTCAGAGATGAAAGAAAATTAGTAAAATTTATATGAAAATCTTCCTCCTGTCAGAGTCTGGGGCATGCCACAGGATCCAGAGTCAAGTCCCCACCCACCCACAGCACCTCAAAATCCCACAAGACCCAGACCCAGCTGACACCACCCATATCAAGCCCTGCCAGGTGGGGGCATGTAGCTTCAGGTTCTGTGGCCTGGCACCAGGTGTGGGGGCATAGCCTCAGGTCCCCAGGTGCATGCCAGGTGAGGGGCACAGCCTCAGGTCCCCCAACACACCCTCAGGTCCCCTGGCCTGGTGCCAGGGCAGGCAGCATGGCCTGAGGTCCACTGGCCTGGCACTGGGGCTGGGGGTGTACCTTGAGGCCCCCTGTCAAGCCCCACTAGGCTGGGGGCATGCCTTGAGGTCTCTCATCAATCCCCTCTAGGCATGGATGCATCCTGAGGTTCCCTGTCAAGCCCTGCTGGGTGAGGGGGCGCAGACTCAGGTTCTCCAGTGCTGGGGGTTGGAGGGGCCATGGCCTGAGGTTCCCTGGCCCAATGGGAGTGTGGGGGACATGGCCTGAGGTCCACTTACCTGGCCCCGAGGTGGGGTGCACAACCTGAGGTCCCCTATCATGCCCCACCCAGTGGGAAGTGCAGCCTCAGGTCCCCTGCCCCAGCCCAGTCCCATGCAGCCTCAGGTTCTGCTGATTGCTCATTAAAGCTCATTTCAAGAACTCAGCCTCTGTTGTGGGTGAAGCCATCTTGTGTTATGGAAACCCAGCCTCCGCTGTGGGCACCACCATCTTTGTGACTGCATGATGGTCAATTTGCATATTCTAGCTTTATTAGATAGGACTAGTGACCCAGTGCACAAAATTCATGCACATTTAAAGGGAATTAATTAGAGGAAATATTTTAACATTACAATTGCCCTTTTCTCTATAATAGAAGTGTCAGAGATGAAAGAAAATTAGTAAAATGTATATCTTCCTCCTGTCAGAGTCTGGAACACACCACAGGACCTAGAGTTAAATCCCCACCCACCCACATGCACCTCAAAAATCACACAAAACCCAGACCCAGCTGGCCCCACCCCCATTGGTCTAGATCCAAACCCAGCCACCCCCACACTTGTCAAGCCTTGCCAGGCCAGGGGCGCAGCCTTAGGTCCCTTGGTCCAGTGCCAGGGCAGGGGGAATGGCCTGAGGTCCCCCATCAAGCTCTGCCAGGTAGGGGACATGGCCTGAGGTCCCCCAGTGGAGACAGTGTGCAGGGCGGGCTTGCATCAGAGGAAGTGTGTAGGGCGGTACATGTGTAAAGGAAGTCTGTGGGGCGGGCGGGTGTGGAGGAAGTTGGGGGGGGTCGCATGTGGAGGAATTGTGTGGAGCAGAACACATATGGAGGAAGTGTGGGGCTGTACATGTGTGGAGGAAATGTGTGGGGCAGTGCACCTGTGGAGATGTGTGGGGCGGGTGCATGTGGAAGAAGTGTGCAGAGCAGTACACATGTGGAGGAAGTGTGTGGGTTGGGTTTGTGTCAGAGGAAGTGTGCAGGATGGTACATATGTGGACAAGTGTGTGGGACGATACACGTGTGGGGCAGGCTTGTGTTGGAGGAACTATGTGGGGCGGTACACATGTTGAGGAAATGGGTGGAGCTGTACACGTATAGAGGAAATGTGTGGGGCGGGCACGTGTGAAGGAAGTGTGTGGGTTGGGCTTGTGTCAAAGGAATTGTGCAGGGCTGTACACGTGTGGACAAGTGTGTGGGACAGTACACATGTGGAGGAAGTGTGTGGGGCGGGCTTATGTTGGAGGAAGTATGCGAGGTGGGCTTGTGTCAGAGAAAGAGCACAGGCTGTACGCTGTGGAGGAAGTGTGTAGTGGCAGCGCTTATGGAGGAAGTGTGTGGGGCTGTATACATGTGGAGGAAGTGTGGGGCAGTACACATGTGGAGGAAGTGTGTGGGGTGTGGCCTGAGATCCCCTGTCAAGCCACACCAGGCAATGGGCACAGCCTCAGGGCCCCTGCCCTGGCACAGCACCACTCAGCCTCAGGTCACTGCTGATTGCTCATTAAGGCTCGTTATGGAACTTGGCCTCCACTGTGGGCGCAGCCATCTTGTATTATAGAATCCCTGCCTCCGCTGTGGGTGCAGCCATCTTGACCATTGTAGTATGATGGTCAATTTACATATTCCCTCTTTATTAGATAAGATTAGTACAGATTTGCTTTATCAAACAATACATAAGTCGCAGGACAACCATGACACTACCACAAACAATACATATTATTAAAAAGCTTAAGAATTCTTTTTGAATTTTAATTTTCTATCCTTAGAGTATACCCTATAGTCAAGTTAATGTAACTTGGGGAAATTCCTATCTGTTTTAACACCAACTGGACACTCAGTGTGGTGGACTAAATAATGGCCTCCAAAAATATCCACCTCCTAATCCCTGAGCCCTGAGAATGTTACTTTACATGGCAAATGTGGGTTTTTCCAGTGTGAACAATTAAGGATTGTGAAATGGGGAATTATCCTGGATTGTTTGGGTGGCTTTGCATGCAATCACAAATGCCTTATGAGAGGAAGGTGGAGGAGAAGAAGGAGTGACCACAGAGCAGATTCTGAAGGAATGTGGTCACAAGCCATGAGATGACAACAGCCACCAAGAGCCACAAGAGGCAAGGAATGGATTCTCTCTGGAGCCTCTGGAGGGAGCATGGTCCTGCCTTGAGTTGGTCCTGGTGAAACTAATTTTGTCCTTCCAGCCTCCAAAACTGTTGGGGTCTAAATTTCTGGTGTTCCAAATCACCAAGCTTGGTTGGGGGCACAGCCTGAGGGCTGTTATAGTGATCTTAAGAAACGAATACACACAAGTTCATATGTTTCATTTTGCTTCCAAAATTCAGGGATTGCTTTTTCTTTACTGGAGATAGTGATTTATTGAGCATGAAGCTAATGCCTGGGGCAAGAGTTGGTGAGCAGGTCTTCAGTAAATGAGGGGTTGGCAAGGTAGCCAGCAAGTTTGCAAAATAATGATAACCAGCATGAAGCTGTACCCTCCATACCATGAGGTTTAAAGGAAAATAAAGCAAAATATTTTCATATTGAAATTTGGTTAAGCCTCAGCATCCTATACTCTGTACTTTTCTTATGAGGAGCAGAGAGCCAAAAGATCTGAGAAGTAAAGACATAATTATGATGTGCAATGCTTGTAGATATCAGATATTTCAACCTGTAACAAGATAAAGAGGACGTTTAAAATGCAATTTTGTATTTTGAAATGGTTATAGACTGGAGAATTGAAGTAGGGTGGAATCTTGTTTAACCAGTCATTCCTTATCTAAAATAAAAGCGTATCTTTAAGTCTGTAAAAACCTTTTTACCAAGTCAAGTGTAGGACATTCTGGGAAAATATCTCTGATAACTTTGAAAAGTAAAAGCAAATAAACATCAGCAGTGTTCAAAGTAGCAGCTTTGTTCAAATGTTTACATTGAGTAAGTAAAGATTTGCTCTAATCCTCGCTGCTGCTAAACTGTAAGAAGGTAGGGACTACCCTTAATTTGGTTATTGATCTGGAAACTTAGTTTACCTCATTTCCAGGCTTGTGAATATAACCTCCAGCAGAAAAATTCAGCCCACGCACCTTCCTGCTTCTCTACCATCTGTGGCCATTCCTTTCCTGCCCTCAGTGCTGCCAGCGTCCATGGGAATGTGGTTGCTTTGCTCAGGCTGCCAGACAGATGCAGATTTAAATAAAACAACGTCTATGATACCGAGTTGTAAGAAATACATAATTGGGCTTTATCCCTTCACCTCGCCAGAGCTCCTAACACCCTTGTGCTCTCCTAAGTAAAACGAGGATGAGAGGATTGCTTGTTACATTTGGGTTTTGTGGGAGGTAAAGGGGGAAAGAGCATCTTTTGCTCTAAGAACACCTGAGTCTATGTTAATGCGGTGACTTTTGGAAAACCCCTAAAAATGGGGCTGGTCTCAGGGGGATCAGCCATGTGATGAGAGGAGTGACGTGTTCAGCCCCTCTAGAGAGTGTAGAGGGACTGGGAATAACTCAGTCTCCATTGCCAATGGTTTGATCTTTTGTTTCTACATAGCAATAAATGAAAAGCTCAGCTCTCCATGTAGGGAAAACCCCAGTTCTTCCTTACTGTGCCTTTCTTTCCTGTGCAGCTCCTCTACTACACACACAAAACACTTCTGGTCACCAAATATGTGGAGGTTCCCCACACCGAGCAGTTCTCTGCAGCACCAGCAGGGTGTCCTGTGCCTGAACTCGGTCTAACACTGTCTTCCCGGAGACTGTCAGATCCCCCCAGGGCCCAGTGAAGGCTCTGTCCCATAGGACTGTTCCCCACAACACACACTCTTCGGTGCTTCAGATACAATTGCAAGCCCAGGTTGCCACCAGTGGGATCTGAAGTAGTTCCTGTGACCCCCGCTCCTTGGTTGGGTCAATTTGCTAGAACAGCTCACAGGCCCAGGGAAGCACATTTACCACTTTATTAAAGGACAGGACCGAGGACAAGGAACTGCCAGGTGGAGAGCGACAGAGGCTGAGGGCTTGGATGGCCTGAGCTCAGGAGCGTTTGTCCCCATGGAGATGGGTGTATCACCCTCCTGGTTCCTGAGTCTAGAAGCTCTCTGAAGCTCCTACTACTGGGATTTCATGGAGATTCCTCATGTAGGCATGGCTGGCATTCACTCCATTTTCAGCCCCTCTCCCCGGCTGAGATTAGGGGTGGAGCTACCCTCCCAGGCTTCAGATCATGGAATGTTCTTTCCAGTGACCAGTCCCACCCAGGGGCCACCCAGCATCACCCCATTAGAACAAAGATGGTCCTAGTACTCTTTTCACTTAGGAATTTGCCAGGGTTTTAGGAGCCCTGTGCCAGGCAGAGACCTATCTTTTTTTCTATTATTGCTCAGTAATGAGCCTCCATAAAAATCTTAAACAATAGGATTCAGAGCTCTTTAGACTAGTGAATACTCCAGGTGCTGGGAAGATGACATGCCCAGGGGACACAGAGAGGCTGCACCCCTCCCCTTACATTAACCCCTGAGCTGTGTTCTTTAAAATAGACTGGGAAGCCTAAGTAAATGCTTCCCAGAGCTCTGTGGGCCATTCTAGCAAATTATCAAATCCTATCCTATACAATAAAAGGCCAGAGACCTTAACGACATCACAACCATAACGACCATTAGAACAGGACCACCACAGGCCCTTACTGGGCTGGTCCCACCTCCCAGAAAGGGGTTAGTGGAGATCAGGCAGGCGGACAGAGTGGTTAAGGGTGATCAGGTAGGTAGACCAGCGGTTAGGGGTGATCAGGTAGGCAGGCAAGTGATTAGGGACAATCAGGTAGGCAGGCTAGCAGTTCGGGGAATAAAATAGGCAAATGTCTCCTCGCTGGGCTGGCTACACCCCCAACCAAGCAGTTATGGAGATCAGTCAGGCAAGCAGAGTGATTAGGGATGACCAGGTAGGCAGATTAGTGGTTAGGGCTGATCAGGTAAGCAAGCCAGCAGTTAGGGGTGATCAGGTAGGCAGACAGCCTCTCTCAGAGCTGGCCCTGCCCCCCAGCAAGCAGTTAGGGGCAGTTAGGCAGGCAGGCAGGTGAGCGGTTAGGAGCCAGCAGTCCCAGATTGTGAGAGGGATGTCCGAGGGGGTCCTTGATTGGAGAAGATACAAGCCAGGCTGAAGGACACCCCCCAACCACGTGCACAAATTTTGTGCACCGGGCCTCTAATGATTGTAATAAATGTGGAAAATACTTGTATCCAGATTTTATCCGACATCAGGAAATTCTCTCTATAGAAAAATCTTTTCAATGCAAAATGTGCAGAAATAGTTCAAGGAGCATACACACCTTATACATTACAAAATACAGTCGGGGACCCTTTGAATGTAAAAAATGAGGAAATGCCAGAGATTTCATATGGATATGATTTCAAAATGAGTGTAGGAATTGTGGGGATACCCAGCCCTAGGTCCTCCCCTACTTTGACAGTGAGAATTCATATGGAGAGATGCTAATCTGTGCATCAGATGTAGGTAGTGTCCAGTAAAAGACCACCTCTTTCTTCCCATTAGATCATCCAACTAAGGGCAAACTCTGAATGTCATGAATGTAGGTGTGTTTTCATGGTTACAAAATCTTTTTTGAACATAAGAAGATTTGTACTAAAGAAAACCTTATAAATGCATTGTATGTGAGAAAATATTCACTTAGAGTATGAAATTTTTTCTACATTGCTTACACCAGAGAGAGATCATACACAATAACTTGAAAAGTGTGAAATTCAACCAGAGGAGTCTTATATGGGAAGGAAACCCACTAGATGTCCTGAAGGTGGCACAAAATAGCTATCTTAGTATAGTAGCCCCCTTACTCATGGTTTCACTTTTTGCAGTTTCAATCACCCACTGTCAACCACAATCTGAAAATATTAAATGAAAAATTCCAGAAATACACAATTCGTAAGTTTTAAATGCTGTGCTGAGTAGCATGATGAAATCTCAAGAGGTCCTGCTCCATCCTGCAAGACATGACTCATCCCTTCACCCAGCATCTCCATGCTATATACATTCCCTGACCAATAGCTACTTAGTAACCACCTTGGTATCAGATTAACTGTAGCAGTGCTTGTGTTCAAATAACCCTTATTTTACAATGGCCCCACAGCATGGGAATAGTGATGCTAGCAATTCATAAATGCCAAAGAGAAGCCACAAAATCTTTTAAGTGAAAAAGTGAAAGTTCTTGACTCAATAAGAAAAGATAAAAATCTATTGCTGAGGTTTCTAAGATCTACAGTAAGAATGAATCTCCTGTCTGTGAAATTGTCTGATGTATAAGTAAACTTTATCATATATATGTATGTATAGGAGGGAACATAGTATATAGGGTTTGGTACTATCTGCAGTTTCAGGCTTCCATTGTGGACTTTGGACAGTATTCCCTGCAGATAAGGGAGGCAAATGTAAAGATTAGATCAGAGAATGGCTCTAGAAAAATCTCTTATTAATGTAAAAACTGTGAGGAAATATTTTCATGCAAGTACACACCTTTCTGAATAATAGGAAATTCACAGTAAAAAAAATCTCATGGTTATCAATTAATGTACAAACACTGATGTGATTATTCAGGTCCATTTTGACTTCTGAAGATTTCTTTTTTTTTTTT